>SRLM01000287.1:515072-576602 GCA_015708895.1 Populus ilicifolia | reverse complement strand
CCCCCCCCCCACACACACACACGCAGGCGCACACCTACTAACATACACTTACACACAACCGACAACAACAACAACAACATACAGAGCTGCGATTGGATTGAAGCTTTTTTCGTCACTTAATTGGTAATACTAATCAATAAAGAATGAATGTTTAGTTCATTTCCTCGATAATTTCCTTGTTTTTTACGAACCCATTTTTTATGTTGGTTTTGATTTCTTTGATTTCATTTTTTTGGTGTAGCATAGTGTTTATAGCGCAAATTTTGCTTTTTGGTCATGGAATTTGATTGATTTTAATATCTAATAACTCTGTTGTTTAAAATTGCATGTGTTTTTGGGCTTAGAAATAGTTAATTTTTTTGTTTATCAATGTGGGGTGGGATTTTTGTGTTTTTTGACTGGTCTCATCAGTTTTAAGGTGAAAGTGAAAATAGATTCATCAACGCTAGTTGATGTTACAGGATTCAAGTTTGTTTATGAGTGTCCCCTGTGCGCGCGATAACTCGAATGGAGACTTTAGTTCATTTTGCAATGATTGAAACTTGAAAGCTCCTTTTGGCTTTAAAGCTACCAGGTTGGAATTTTCCTAGACAAGCAAGTGCAGGAAGATTTAAAGTCTTAGAACACTTTTTTCTAAATGAAATATGTATTCATTTATGCAAGAGTACTTGCAGATGCACTTATGCACACACACATCAATGAATGATTACATTCTCTTTTGTGCATTCGGATTCTTTGGTATATTGATGATGTTTTCAGTTTTCACTGAACTGGTATTCTTTTCATTTTGAAAGCTAGTAAACCTTATTAAGTTTTCAAATTAGGAGGTGAAAATGGCTGGGAAATCTAATAAAGGGAGGAATCGGAGAGGGTCCAATAACACAACAAATTCTTTGGAGCCAGTGGCATCATCAAATGCTCCTGTGAAAGATGACACAACTGCTTCAGAAGCTGGTGTAGCTACTCTTAATGAAGTACCAGCTGGGAGTGAATCAACTAATGGCTCCTCAGAGATAAAGGAATCTGAAACAGCAAATTCTGCTAGTGAAGCAAAGCAAGGTTGTTTTTATGATATATTTTTTTTTTTGCTTTCCTAAACCTCATAGTGTTTTGCTAATGGTATGGTCTGGTAACATTACTATTTCTCTGTCAACCCAACCCAGTGAAACGGTTGCACCAATCATTTGTTGAAATTGAGCTTAATTAAATGCTGCATTGCTTGTTTGTAATCTTTATCTTTTGTTTTGTCACATATCTCATGTGGTGTTCTCCCTATGAGTGCAGGTGATCTTCATCTTTACCCTGTCTCTGTCAAAACACAAAGTGGCGAGAAGCTTGAGCTACAAGTGAGCTAACATGTTCCATTGAGATGGTTTATTATTTTATAGCACTCTGTGCATTGGGTAGTACCGGTTTTTTCTGTCACCATTCTGCAATGCAGAAGTTTTTTTTCCCCTCTGCTCAAACAAGTAACTAATGACCTCAAGTTTTAAACATGCTCTTGCTCTTGGCATGTTATTTGCTTATTTATGTCAATCAATTGATAAATAATACAAAATCACAGTTGAACCCTGGAGATTCTGTCATGGATGTAAGACAATTCCTTCTTGATGCTCCTGAGACTTGTTTCTATACATGCTATGACCTGTTGCTGCACACGAAGGATGGTTCCACTCATCAACTAGAAGATTATAATGAAATATCTGAAGTAGCTGACATTACTTCTGGTGGTTGCTCCTTGGAGATGGTCACTGGTTTGTTTGCATTGCTCTCTGTTCTGGTACTAGAGATCCATTTATGGACGCTTCTAACATGGAAACTTTTTTGGCAGCATCATATGATGATAGATCGATCAGGGCACATGTTCACCGCACAAGAGAATTACTTTCACTTTCTACACTTCATGCTTCATTATCAACATCCCTTGCTTTAGAGTATGAAACAGCACAAAAGAAAGCTCCGGGTTCAGGTGGCTTGTGATATTCATCCTAAAGTCATTATCATTCTCCTTTAATTACTTATAAAGTATTTCTTAACTCTTCATTCAGTGCCAAAGATGTTCATACAATGCCTTTAATGTAGATACTGGAAAAACAGAGGTCCCTGAGCTTGATGGGATGGGATTTATGGAGGATGTTGCTGGCTCGGCTGGTAAATTGTTATCATTCCCAACAAAGGAAATCAAGTGTGTGGACAGTATTGTGTTTTCATCCTTCAATCCCCCTCCAAGCCATAGAAGGTCTAGCCCTCTCACTCTCTCCTCTGACTATTTGCACAAAAAATCCAGCATTTCCCTTGGAGTGTGATTTAGCAAAATAATTTGTTTTCTTGGTTGCCTCTCCAGGCTTGTTGGGGATTTGATTTATCTGGATGCAGTAACATTGGAGGGTAACAAATATTGTGTTACTGGAACCACAAAGATGTTCTATGTCAATTCAAGCACAGGGAATGTCCTTGACCCAAGGCCCAGCAAAGCTACTTCTGAAGCAACAACCCTTGTTGGACTCCTGCAGAAAATCAGTCCTACATTCAAAAGAGGTAAAGGAAGGCAATTGAGAATTTATATTTTATTGAGGCTTAAAGTTCATTTCTCAGTTCTGACTTTTGAATAATATGTTTCCTTGTGTGTTCCTATTTTGAAGCTTTTCGTGAAATTTTGGAGCGTAAGGGCTCTGCACACCCTTTTGAAAATGTACAATCTCTCCTGCCACCGAATTCATGGCTAGGATTATATCCAGTTCCTGGTAAGTCGAACTTTTGTATTCTATTTTGTATATTTATGCTATTTAGTTCCTAAAGTTGCAGAACACTGCTTTATCTTGAATGGACATTCTTCCTTGCAATTTTTAGTGTAAATCAACTAACCAGGTATTTTAGCTTCTTTTAGATGGGTTACGAGCTGTACTTCTAATCTTGATTACTTTTTTTTTTTTGTTGCTCACTCTCAAGCTGGTCTAATTCCATCCAAACTTGAAACTCTTCCTTCATTTATGTCATTGCTTTGTTCATTTAGAAACACAGTCCGCCTGTCATAGATTTCAAGGAAGTTTCTGTTGGTATTTTTCAAGTAAAGTAAGCTTTACCTGAAAGTTTATTTCTCTTAAGTTGTGAATTATAATCTATGCATCATATCATTCCTGGTGACAAATCTTTAATTGAAGCTTCCGAGTCTGATCAGTTTTTACCCTCATGGGACCTATCCAGTTTCACATCAATAAGGCTTTTCAAGCTTAACAGCAATAACAACCAAAAGAAATAAGATGAAATCAACCTGGCCATGTATCTTCCCTGAATTCTTGTATCTGTCCTTTTTTTTTTCATAGCTTGATTTTTTAGATAGTGGTTTTTTCTTCAGGATTAAATTTGGCTGAAATTACTTATTTAGGTACCATGTGATCATGTATATTTTCAGGCATGCAATGTAAGAACCAGCTGCATCAACTAATTAATTGTTCTGAAAAGATAATTAGATTATTATTTGGCGGTGAAATTTTATAATAAAATACATTGAATATATATGCTACTAAAATGAAGATCAATACAGAAGAAAAATAGGGCCTTGAAGTACAATTCAAGGCACTGTAGCCACAGTAGCATGTGATAACGTGGCACCAAATATGTACTTTTGGATGAATTAGCTGCTATCCATAAAAATGACAGATCTGTGGAATTCAGTGGTTCATTCGACATCTCACCTGCATCAACTTCATGGTTTTTTTTGTGTCAGATCACAGACCTGATGCAGCCAGAGCTGAGGATGCACTAACTCTTTCGTATGGTAGCGAGCTGATTGGCATGCAAAGAGATTGGAATGAGGAGTTGCAATCCTGTCGAGACTTTCCCCATTCAACTCCTCAGGAAAGGTATACTAGTCATAAGTGCTACTACCTTTATAAAGTTATGCATGTTCTGTGCTGTTTTGTTTCTACAATGTACAATTTCTTTATATAGTTTCATCCTCTATCCCTTATCAGGGTGGTTTTATTGCAGGATCTTGCGTGATAGAGCTCTCTACAAAGTGACTTCTGACTTTGTTGATGCAGCAATTAAAGGAGCTATTGGAGTCATCAGCAGATGTATTCCTCCCATAAATCCAACAGATCCAGAGTGCTTTCATATGTTAGTGGGACCCTTATAACTTCTGAATTTCTATTCCACCCTTGAAGTCAATGTTATTTGCCGGTTTGAGCATTGTGTGATGTATTCTGCATCTCTATGTTCTTATGAATGATTACGGGCTATGCTAGTCAAAATGCTATTTCTTTGAGAGGTTTGTGATCATTAGTAAACTTTTCCATAATATCTCGTTCTTGTTTATTCTTATTCTAGGTATGTTCACAACAATATATTCTTCAGTTTTGCTGTGGATTCAGACCTTGAACAGCTCTCCAAGAAATGTAATTCAGATGCTAGTTCAAAGACTGAGAACACTAGTTCTTCAATTAAATCATCTGAAAAGGCCACTGCCAATGGGTTGAAATGTGATGGATCAACTGCAGAAGCGATGGAATTGCCTCCTGAATCTTCTGAGCCACAGTTGGCTGAGAGTGAACAAGCTACATATGCTTCGGCAAATAATGATCTGAAAGGCACCAAATCCTACCAGGAAGCTGATGTCCCTGGTTTATATAATCTTGCCATGGCCATAATTGATTACAGGGGTCACAGAGTGGTAGCCCAGGTGTGCATCATAGATGCAATTCTTCTTTCTTTCTCGCTTTCGCCCCCACACTCAAATTCACATGCACAGAAACACACACTCACATGCATGCACGACTTTAGTATAACATGCATGCATGCAGTTATCATTGAAGTTATATAAAAAAGGAACGCAATTTTAGGCAAATTGCTCTCTTTTGCTTCTGGACAAAATTGGTGTCTGCTTTTTCTGTCATCATAGGTTATATGATTACTTATTTGCTAAAGATTGCTTTTTCTCTCATCTTAGGGAAAAAAGAATAATATTGCAAATCCTAATTCATGCTGCGTTTCCCATTGCATTGAACTTCCTGTCTTACTTGACAGCTAGTGGTCATTTTTGTTGTTCCTGTCTTTTCTTTTTTAGACTTGTTTTTAATGTTGTTGGCCTTATTATCATCCCACTCTTCTTTTGAATTTTGTTTTAGAGTGTCTTACCTGGCATTCTTCAAGGGGATAAATCAGACTCTCTGCTGTATGGTTCTGTTGATAATGGCAAGAAAATACGCTGGAACGAGGATTTTCATTCCAAGGTGAGCAGAAATTGAAGTTATCATTATGGGTTGATGGTAATGCATCATTAATTGAGAGCATCTTGTATTCAGGGTAGATAATTTTGTTATTAGTCCTGGGAAGCATGTTTGTATCTCGCATCAGCTATATATCCTGGGCACCATGCTACATCCAAACATTATTATGTTCTCAGATTTGTATATCACACACTTTCATGTTAAGTACTGATCTCTGTGTGACTCAGGTGGTTGAAGCTGCCAAACGCCTTCATCTAAAGGAACATACTGTCCTAGATGGATCTGGGGATGCTTTCAAATTAGCTGCACCAGTGGAATGCAAGGGCATTGTGGGTAGTGATGACAGGTGAGGTGATTGATCTCCTGGGATTTTATCTTTATAGTTTCTCTTCCCTTCTATCACTTGGTGGCCTTCTCTCTCTCTTCTTTATTGCCTTTTTTGTATTATGGTAATGATTAATGATGACACCATCAGTATGGGAACTGCCTTACATGGCTGCTGATCCTTTCTTAGTTGTATTCCTTTTTTCACTAAAATATGAAATGAAAATCAAAGAATAAATCAGCATTTGCATTGCTGTTCTTCTATCTGTTTAATAAACTTTCAGCAAAGTGCTGTTGAGTGGAGTTTGGTGGTACTACATTGTTAACATCCATAGAATATTCATTCTTTTATAAGCACTTGTTATGATTGGTAATTTTATTTCCTTTATCAGGCATTATCTACTGGACTTGATGAGAGTAACTCCTCGTGATGCAAACTATACCAGACCTGGCTCGCGGTTTTGCATATTGAGACCAGAATTAATCACTGCCTTCTGTCAGGTATGTTCGTGTGGACAAAATTTGGTAATCATGGGCTTATTTCTGCATTTTCATTTTTTTATTTTTTTAATGGCGAAGGCCGAAGCTGTGGCAAGGTTGAAGAGTAGACCTAAATCTGAGGGAGGGGTTCAAGTGGCTGCTGATTCTACAGAAGGTGCTAATGCTGATAAGCAAGTTAAATCTGAGGAAGCTGCAGTGCCCATCAACAATCAAGTAAGATTGTTTGGCAACCTTTTCTTTACTTCTGGCACCATGCTCAAGCTAGAATAAATTGCACTTTATGAGGTTCATGTGATTGAAATGCATGCATGCAGGGGGTCATCTGGAGGGTTCCTATGCAATTGAAATGTTTGTTTGTTTTATTTGGTCATAAATGCTGCAACATGACACAGTTGTAACTGAGGGTGGAACATTCTCTTATTATACCTGAAGCTTTACATAGTTACAGTGTTATGTTCAAACAGTGACATATGGCTTCAGATTTCTTCGGAGGGCAAGTGTAAACTGAATTTTGTTATAAATGTCAAGTGCATTTTATTGTAATATGTATATGAACACTATTACCCACAAGTGTGTGAGCACTTATTTGAATCATGTGCTTTTGTGTTCGTCTTTAGGAGATAGCTAAAGAAGGGAAAGCTGACACTGTCGAAGAAAGTGCTCCTCTTCCTGCTGGAAGCTCTGAATCTCATGAAGAAATACTTTTTAACCCTAATGTTTTTACCGAGTTCAAGTTGTCTGGGAATCCAGAGGTGAACATCTAACCTTTTGGTTTTCTTATTGTAAATCCCATTATCCATTTGAATTTGCTGGTTTTCTTAGTGACCATATACCTTTGTTACCAATTGTGGCCCAAAAGCTGTTCTGGTAGCCGCACAGTAACACTAAACAACTAGGAGTTCATATTCTTTTTTCAATTGCCATATATCAGGAGATAGCAGCAGATGAAGAAAATGTGAAGAAAGTTAGTTCGTATCTTGCAAATACTGTGCTTCCAAAGTTCATCCAAGATCTTTGCACACTTGAAGTCTCACCCATGGATGGACAGACTCTTACTGAAGCACTACACGCTCATGGAATTAATGTTCGCTACTTGGGAAAGGTAAGCTTATACATTTATTTAATGCTGTCTAACATTTATGCCAAGATTCTGACAAATTATTTCGTCAAATAACTAGTTTTGTAGCTGTACTTAAATTTGATTTATTAATATAGTGATAACAGGATTCACTATTCTTTAATCTGTTTTCTCTTATTGGGTTAAGATGTTTGACACAAATCAATGATTTCTTTAGGTTGCTGAAGGGACAAAACACTTACCTCATCTATGGGATCTTTGTTCCAATGAGATCATTGTCAGGTCTGCAAAGCATGTCCTCAAGGTGATCAGCTTTATCTGACCCCCTCAAAAGCTACGTATTGCTGTTCTTTCTATTTTCCATTAAAAAAAGTGCTGACTAACTTTTGAATGTCTTCAAATTAATGCAATGCCCATTACCTGCATGTTGACAGCATTGTGTCTGTAGTGTTTTGGCAACTGGGCCAACCAGTTTTCTAAGAGAGGCATTTTGTAGTTCTCTAAAGCGTTTCCTTAGGATAATTTTGCTCCAGTTAATCACTAGTTAGTTGGTATTTGGTCAGTCCAGGCCAGGCATCTGTCTTCAAGTGATTTTGTTGCATGTGCAAACCTGTTTGGGACAGAAGCTGCTTTCGTTCTATCCTTTCTAATGCATTATATGTGCATCTTGTCATTAATTGGCAATAGATCTTTGAAGCAAACTGTAGAAAAATGCTAATGTGCTGCAGAATACAGCTATCAGATCAGTGACTCCATGTGGGGCCCACTGATCTAATGGATAGAATTTTTTGGGGACGAGTCTCTGATAGGCTAGACTTGTTATTAATTGATGTTCATTTGCTGTTCAAATTTAAATTCTACTATCTAGTTACGGGATTGGTGGCTGTTTTGATTCATCAATTTCATTTCACATGGGCAAGAACGGCAAGCTGTTATTGTGTAGTCAGAATAAGAAATTCTGAGTTTTTTTATTGGCAGAGGACACTAAATATGAAAAAGTGCACACTCAAGCACATAAATGTCCTTTAAACCCATGCCTCTGGTACTAAGCAATTGCCTTTCTCCTGCCTGCCTGTTGTTCTGTTGATACAGGATCTCCTCAGGGACACAGATGATAATGATTTAGGGCCAGCGATCTCTCATTTTTACAATTGTTTCTTTGGAAGTTGTCAAGCTGTAGGTGTGAGAGTTTCAACTAATAATTCGCCTTCAAGAGCAACAAAGAAAGTATGTCTACAAAAGATTAATAGTCATAATTGTTTTTCAGTTACTCCCATCACACAATGTATTTGCTCCTAAGCTGTTATGAGCTATGCTTAAGGCCCCCATATGCTATGTTTTCCCTTCTGACCATTCCATTTCCCAGATTCGATAGGTCGAATATCACAGGAAGAGGAAGACTTGTGTTTGAACTTGAAATATTTTTACTATTATATCTGATCTCTTTCATCAATGTTTAATCAACTGGTTTCTTATGTTGGAACACTTACAGGAACAAGCTAGCAATCATTCTTCAAGAAAATCCTCTAGGGGCCAAACAAGGTGGAAAGGAGCATCTGCACGAAAGAACCAATCCTCATATATGAATGTTAGCTCAGAAACTCTATGGTCCGACCTTCAGGAACTTGCAAAGCTCAAATACGAGGTATCTTTTACCATCATGTGGGTTGTATAATTTGAGATTAACTTGAAATTGAATAGGTCCATTTTCTTACATGGCTGTTTATTTGACTTACAAGAAACATTGCTATTATCATTTGTAAGGGGGCATTATTCTATTACCATAGCTCTAAATATAAGATGCAAGTATAATATGCTGGATCTAATGAACTCCTATGTATAGTTTGAGTTGCCAGGGGATGCGAGGTTACAAGTGAAGAAAGTCTCAGTTATACGTAACCTTTGCCAAAAGGTCCGTTTCAGTTCCTATGCCATCCATTTATATTGACATGCTTATGTTTTCACAATGATTGATTTTTGGTAAACGTCATTTCCATCCTGTGCTGCCTGGAACAGTTTTTTTCTTTTTATAAGTATATATTCATTAGTGACCATAAATGCCCATGGTTCTTTTTTCTTCTACCACTGTGATCATTGTTTCCTATTATTGTTCTCTTGCCAAAGAAAAACATTTTATGTTTGCCTTTGGGGTGCTAATTGTAATTATATTCTGGTACTTCAGAATAGACTAATGAATTTCATGTTGGCTTGTGGTTGACATTCTAAATGGCAAATGATTTATGTTTTATGCGGTTCCCTTAACAGGTGGGCATCACCATTGCAGCTCACAAATATGATCTCCATACTGCAATGCCTTTCCAAATGTCAGATATCTTGAATCTCCAACCTGTGGTGAAGCATTCAGTTCCTCTATGTTCAGAAGCCAAGGATCTTGTGGAAACAGGAAAAGTTCAACTGGCTGAGGTATGTCCTGGACAAGTTGCCTTCATTAGTGGGTCTTGGATGATTGTACTGTGTTGATCCTTCAAGAATCAAATTCTTTGATTGGTATAATGTTTCTTCCAGAACAGTTATAGGTTTTTAGCTTCGAATTTAGTTGTGTTAAAATCCTATTTGAGCATGGGTTAAAATGGATTTCAGAACACCATAATTTTGGTAAAGACAGTATCTGACAAAAAAAAGAATATTACTCTTTGGTAACCTATTTTCAAGTAGTATAGCCTTGCATGGTGGCAAGTGCAAGCCTAGCATATGATCTTTGACTTTGTGGAATGTAAAAACATTTCAGAGAATATGCTATGTGTTTCTTGAAAGATGTTTGCGGTTATTTAATACTGTCGCTTTCTTTTGCTTCAGGGGATGCTTAGTGAAGCCTACACATTATTCTCTGAGGCATTTTCCATTCTTCAACAGGTATGTTGTTCTTTTTTCTTCATCCATTTAGAAAGTCTCTGAGATAAATATCTTGACCATTTTATTTTGTGTTTTAGGTGACTGGTCCAATGCATCGTGAGGTTGCTAACTGTTGTCGGTGGGTATTGTAACTCAATAACCAAACAATTCTTAATTTCTGATTCTGTTTCCTTGACTTTTTGTCTGACATGTGAAATCATGCTTATTTTAACTGAGTATACTTTGAAAATGCAAGGTCATCTACAATTATCAGACCCAGCTTTTTCTAGTCAGCAGTGATTCTCTGTTTATTCATTTGCACTTGAACTTGAATATTCAGGTACCTGGCCATGGTTCTGTACCATGCTGGTGATATGGCTGGAGCAATCATCCAACAGCACAAGGAGTTGATCATAAATGAACGTTGCCTGGGATTAGACCACCCTGATACTGCCCACAGGTATCATTTCCTTGCCATTTTGTCCTTCGTATTAAGTTAATTTGCAGTGGTGTTGTTATTTCGCAGTACACTGACAATTGTCTGACAAATTTGCAGTCTTAAATTCTTTGAAAATTGAGATATCTTCATTTCAGTTTCTGCATTCAACAGTTAGCACCTGTTTAAAATTCGTTCACTGTGTTTTTGCAATTATGCAGTTACGGAAACATGGCTCTCTTTTACCATGGACTGAACCAAACAGAACTTGCACTGCGGCACATGTCTCATGCACTTCTCTTATTGAGTTTGTCATCTGGCCCAGATCACCCTGATGTGGCTGCAACCTTCATAAATGTTGCAATGATGTATCAGGACATTGGAAAGATGAACACAGCTCTTCGCTATCTGCAAGAGGCCTTGAAAAAGAATGAGAGGCTTTTAGGAGAGGAGCATATTCAAACTGCTGTATGCTACCATGCTCTTGCAATCGCATTTAACTGCATGGGCGCATTCAAGCTATCACACCAGGCATGTTTTTGCTTGACATTTCTTTAGTATTGATTTTCTCTGATATAGAGATAGCACAGATGACTGAATTAGCTTTTGCTTGTGCACAGCATGAGAAGAAAACCTACGACATACTTGTCAAACAACTTGGTGAGGAGGACTCAAGGACACGAGATTCCCAAAACTGGATGAGCACATTTAAGGCACGAGAACTGCAGGTTGATGCAGTGTTACAAAAATGTTATTTTATTTTTCTGTTTCTCAGTTTCTGAAATTTTAATATATTTTTATTTACAGATGAATGCACAGAAGCAGAAAGGTCAGACATTGAATGCAACTTCTGCTCAAAAGGCAATAGATATATTGAAGGCAAGTGTTATTTAATTTTTCTTTGATTTAATCTGATGAGATGGTTTATTGGTATTTAGATGATGGATATGGTCATTTTATCTTTTTTGTGCTTGTGGAAATGGTTCCCTGTAAAACATAAAGCATGCCCAAGTAGTTGTGCTAAAAAACGAAGGGCATTCATTAGAAATTCTTTGTTTTGCCTGATACAATTTTCTTCCTGTTTTGTGTTGTCCTTGCATCTCTAATTGCACGAATTAAGTTAAGTGACAAGGTTTATAGTCTCTTTGTAAGTGTCTGCTAGTGTCTATTGGAGACCAGAATATCTGATGTTGATTTGAGTGTCAGGCTAATCCTGACCTGCTGCATGCATTCCAAGCCGCCACTGCTGCTGGAGGATCTGGATCTGGATCTGGGAGCTCTAGCAGTTCCATTAACAAATCCCTTAATGCAGCAATAGTTGGTGAAGCCCTTCCACGAGGGAGGGGGGTAGATGAACGAGCTGCTCGTGCAGCAGCAGAAGCTAGGAAGAAAGCAGCTGCTAGGGGGCTCTTGATTCGCCCGCACAGTGTTCCTGTACAAGCTTTGCCACCATTCACTCAGCTCCTCAACATCATTAACTCAGCGGCGACTCCAGATTCCATCAACAACGAGGAAGCAGGTGGAGTGAACAATGAAGCTAATGGGCAGTCTTCTAATGATCCAGTAGATAAACAAAAAGATCAAACATCAGGGAAAGATCAGGCTCCTATTGGGTTGGGCAAAGGCTTAAAATTATTAGATGCCAAGAAAGAGAAAGCAAAGGCCAAAGTTGCAGCTTGAAGTTTCGAGGCAGAGATTGGATTGATTAGTGGCAAGGCTTAAACAAATGGGAGTGTTCATATTTCTTGCCATTTGTGGGGGGGCATCCTTTCATAATCAATTACAGTGGTGACCCGCCGTCAACTACTCATAGAAACTGAAGAGTACCGAGGTGTGCCAAAGAAACCATCTGTATTCGATTTGTCCAAAAATCACCCTCGTAGATATAATTGATTGAGCATGCATGGGGGTCAGGAGGTGCAAGATAGATGATAGATGATAGATGATAGATGACAATGTTATGGAGGTACGCTATATAAATTGATGATTAATTTTCCAGCTAGTTTTGTAACTTCAACTCAAAAATAAGTTTTGTAATTTGTTTGCAAGGGCTGCTTGCTCTTGGCACCCTTGCTCTGTAAGGGATGAAGGATTGCCACTCTTTCTTTTTTTAATTAATGAAAATAATATATTTTTTGTTTTATAGTAGCCTTGTGATGGAAAATGACACTGCTTGTTGCCGTTGCAGCAGGGCATGTTGAAAGAATGGTTCGTTGTAATCGTCTTTTCCACGACGAGGGGTGGGTGTAACTACTTATTAGCCTCGTGTTTATTTGATATAGGTTTTTTAACATGTTTTTAAATATAAAAAAAATTCAATTATAAATAGAAATATTTATTCACTCAAATTAAATAAATTGATATTCAATAAAAAATAATAATTAAGATTAAAATATTTGAATCTAAAAATAAATTTTTATTTAATTAAATAATTATTTGTACCGAATAAAATTATAAAATTATGAAGTCTAATTATTTAATAATATAATGTTGACTATGTTGTATAGCAAATAGAAAAAAAAAAGGGTATCTTTACAAAGAAGCAATAAAAAAAAAGATGTGGGTTAATTTAGGTTAATATGCTAACCTTGTAATTATAATTATAGTTGTAATTATAGTTGTAATTGTGATTATGGATGTAAGATTAATTATAGTTGTAATTATAGTTGTAATTGTGATTATGGATGTAAGATTGAGATAATTCAAAAAAAAATTAATTGTAAAAAAATATATTAAATAATAAAATTAAAAATAATAATTTTTAAAAATAATAAAAAATCAATCAAAGTCAACTCTTATTATTCTTCAAAACTCGTGGCTATAGTTATTAAGCTAGGATTAACCATGTAGAAGGTATATAAAATTAAATAAAACAAGATAATTAAAAAATATATTGAGAGGTGAAACTAAAAAAGTAGTTAAAAAAATAATAATATAAAAAAAATTTGAATTAACGCATGTTAAATCACTAACCTTATAGCCATAGGAATATGATTAAAATAGCTCCACACAAAGGAAAACAAAGAAAAATTCATAAAAATCAATTAAAAAAATTAAATATTGAATGAAAAAAATTAAAAATAAATCAAATTTATAAAAGGATCTAAAGAAAAACAAATTTAACTTGTGTTAAGGTCATTACATAAAAATCAATTAAAAAAATTAAATATTGAATGAAAAAAATTAAAAATAAATCAAATTTATAAAAGGATCTAAAGAAAATCAAATTTAACTTGTGTTAAGGTCATTAGACGGACTAACCCCATAGAAGGGGGGAAAAACAAAGAAAAAATCTCAATAAAAAAATATTTAGAGGTGAAATTGAAAAAAAAAACTATAATATAAAAAACAACAATAAAAAAGGAGACTAAATTCAATATAAAAATAAATTAAAATTAAATGTTAAGTGATAAAATTAAAAAAAAATCAATTAATAAAAATGTTAAAAGAAATCAAAAGAATGAAGATAAAATCTAATTAAATCAAATTATAAGGAATAAAATTTAAAAAAATATATAATATTAACGCTTGAAATTGAAAACAAAATTTAATTAGTGAAATGTTTAAAAAATTAAAAGAATGAAGACCAGATTTGATATAAAAATTAAATTAAATCAAATAATAAAGGATAAAATTAAAGAGAAATTTAATTTAAAAAACATAAAAATAAATTAAATAAAAAAATATTTTTATGCTTTGAAAAAAAAAAAGAGAGGAAGAGAAACAAAATCATCAAAACAAAGTCAACATTTTGTTGTGTACATGCATTGTACCCCAAAAAAAATATTGACACGCTTTCAAATAGTAAAAGACAATGTTTCATCGTCACAAGACATACATATATAACCTGAATGGTGTGGATGACACCTAATATTTGATGCATAAATGGTATGACAAAAAAAAACAACAGCAAAAATAAAAATGTTTATAAAGCCCCAATCTGCCCATTTATTTATTTGTTTTCTTCCAGAACTATTCTAGTCATTGCATTGTAACAAGATAATATAAAAAGACCCACCATGATTTAGAGTTTCTGGTAATATACAAACACATGATCATTTTAGCATTTCACCAGTCATAGCCGACCCTCGTTTGCCCTTTTTCTGCCGGCCTCCTCTCCCTCTTGAGTAACAATTCCCTGTAGCTGCTGTGGCTTATTTTCCACAGGCCGTAGGAGCCCCTCTCCTGATTTCCGAGATGGAATCGTCGTCTAGAAAATTGTCCTGGGCTCTCTCACTCCTCCATTAAATTGTGGCTGGCTGCAGTTATACGAATTCATGAAGTTATTGAGAGGATATTTTCTTATGATTGTCCTAATCTTATGTGAACGACTTGCATTAAACTTTTAGTGTACATGAAGTTTAGTTTTAACATACTAAAAATGGGAGCAAAAAATAATTTTTTAGGCAAGAAATAAAGTAAAATAGGATGTGGGATGATACTCCACGCATGAGGTTGATTTGTTGAGTAATTTGAATCTCATACTCGTTGGAGTAATTAGAAATGGCAACGCTCTGCGAGAAAAAGCTTATCCCATCAGTCATCACTGAATACATTTTTAAGAACTCGAGTTCTCTATCCACCCTACACTACCTGGGATCATGTTCTGGGAAGTCCATTAGCCATGCCTTTACAACCTAATACCGTGTCCTCCATAAATAAATTTATTAGATTTTCAATACAAAATTTAAAAAATAAAATTCATCTGTACAGAATAGTTTTAAAATATTATATATGAATCAGAAAAAAAAAATTTTAGAATTTAAATGCATTAATTATTATTTAAAAAATATTTTTTAAATAAAAGAAAAGAAAAGAAAAGACTATTAATCTAAATATAAATAAAAAAAATTAGAGAGAAAAATCATATAAAAAAGCATTAATTAAAAAAAAAATTTAGAAAAAAATCATAGAAAGGCTTTATTTTTTCAGGATCATAACCATCAGAACTAACGAGTTAACTAAATGCTAACGTACAAATATAAATCAGAGAATGTATCACAAGCTTGAGACCTACTCAATTGAATGCCGAATGCATAGATGCACGCACCAGCTTCACAATCATTCTAGCAACTCATCCAAAAAAAAAAAAAAAAAAAAAAGAGGGGGCAACAATCATTGTGGCACAAACTACAAAATATAATATATGTACAAAGTCGAGCTATTCCAATGGAAGGCTACCATTTTGTATCAAATGGGGATGGTGATTTGCTGGGGGGGAACACACCATCCAAAATAAATACGAAGTCAGATACATCTCAACTTTTCTCCTACAAAACTTCTGAAACAGGATGTGGTTATTACCATTGACCTTTTCCCTGTCCTATATCATTCACTTGTGTTGCATAATCTTCTAAGCAGTAAAATGGGATGATGAGCAGAAGAAAATATTACCCTGGTCTCACCCACATGCTCCAACAGCACGCTTTTCATATTCACCATGTTCTTCTTTGGCAAACTCCTCAATCAATTCACGCTGTCTTGGGGTCAAATTTCTGTAGGAAAATATGTTTTCTGTAAAGGTATTGTCTACCACTTGAAAAGTTAAGGAGCCAAAAGGATGGCCATAGTTATCATATATTATGCATTGCCCATCTCGCCATCCAAAAATTATGGGCAAAACAGAACTTAAAATCTCTATATGATTCTTCATTCATCCATTTCTAGTAGTGGGCAGCGCAGCAAATACATCCAAAAGTTGAGCAGAGTTCAATAAATTGACAAAGAAACTCACGTTGGAATGCTGACATTGAAGTGCACAAACTCATCACCAAATGAATACGATCCCCGTGCTTTTATTCCTGTCAGGAAATACAATGAAATTCTTACTTCATCACAGACAAAAGCAGAGTAGCATACCACACACATGAAGGAATAAGGAACATCCTTGAGAACCACAACAAACTACTGAGGCTTTTCCAAATTTATCAGCATTAATTCAGTACTTAACAAAAAATTACAGCAGATTTTTTGATAAGATCTAGGATAAGGAAACAAAAGCCACTTAAAAAATTGAAAACCATAAGCTTGGAGGTATGCTAACAAGATAACCGCCAGCAGGAATATAGCACCAAAAGCTATCTCGACAGGTGTTAGGAAAGCAAGAACTGGCATTCATCTCACCTTTATTCTTCAGAACCACCTTTTGACCAGGTTGGGTGCCAGGGCGTACCTGAAAATATA
This sequence comes from Populus ilicifolia, assembly GCA_015708895.1. Lineage (NCBI taxonomy): Eukaryota > Viridiplantae > Streptophyta > Magnoliopsida > Malpighiales > Salicaceae > Populus > Populus ilicifolia. The sequence goes on along the minus strand of SRLM01000287.1, from coordinate 559,999 downwards.
TAACAGGTTAAGGTAAGATGAGTTAGTTTATTTTTTAGAAAAATCAAATCATGCAAAATGATTTCCAACAAACCTTAAGTACAACATCTCCTGTGAGAGTTGGAACCTGGATGGATCCCCCCAAAATTGCCTGCAAATAGCAATTGAATTAATTTTGCATTAAATACTAAATAGTTATGATTTATAAAATGTATATATCAAATCAAGCTGCAAATTCTATATGTTTCAGCAAGAAGACCATCTGAACCGAGTGCCACACTTTATTTAAAAAATAAACGTACTAGTATAACCCATATCTCAAGCTAACAAAGAAATTTGTAAATGAGAACATTGAAATGTAATGAACCACATAGCAAACAGGAAAGGATTCCAGTTCATTAGAATCTTAGTATTTTTCTAGGACCATGAAACACAAAAGGTTTTACCTGAGTAATGCCTAAAACAGCATCAACATGAATGTTTGAGCCTTCTCTACGGAAAACAGGGTCTTCCCGGACCTGTGGGGGGAGGGAAATAACGACTTCAATAACATGGAAAATGAAATAGCTGCAATAAGATCAGAGGAAGTTGACAAGCATCACAGGAGACCAGACAATTTAAGCACACTAGAAGTACACACGCAAAGAAAGCAAAACAAATGAAAGAAAGAGACAACAAACCACCAAAAAACTAAAATTTCCAAGAGCCAGGAGATCATTCACAGTGGAGAAGGACAACTAAAATAATATATATTTTCCTTAAAATGCTCATTTTCTATTCATCTTCCCAATGTTGTCATAACCCTGCATAAAATTCAGCAGACAAGGTGAATCGACCATCCATGTCACACTATTCTCTTTCCTGATTCTCCCATCCAGCTTGCAAAGCAATCAATGACCATTGAATAACCATTTAAAACAAAATAAAGAAATAAAACTCATCCAAGAGTTTGCCAGCAAGAAGGCAATGTGAAAACTAAAGCTACATAGTCTGCTCGTTATGCCATGAAAATGCAGTAAGAGGAACAACCATCCATACAAACAAAAAAGGCACAAAAGAAACAAAATCATATAAAACAACATCATGCTAAATAATGCTGTCAGGAAATGTTACTGTCCATTATCTCCACACTACATCCTAAAACATCACACTAGTAAGCAAAGAAATAAGGAACACGCAAAAATAGCATCACAAAAATATTAAACAAGTTGAATAACCTTGATTGTCACATAGAGATCACCGGGTTGATTTTTCTCCGGGTCTGCTCCACCACTTCTATGGATCTTCATAGTCTCATTGTCATCCACTCCTGCAGATGTCAAGAAACTCAAATTTAATCACCAAGTCCGGCAAAAAGTTCCACATGGGAAAATGGGCAACCGAATATATAGACCATTTTCATGAGTGTTTCTAGAAATCAGAAGTTGAGCTCACTGGATAATGTCCCTATCTATATATTATCCCTAATAAGTGTCTGGGTGTAAAAATAATGACTGGAAAGAAATTCTGTTTTAAGACAGAAAGTGTTGAAGATCCTGAAGTAATTAAGACAGATTTGAAGCTGATTTGTAAGGAGTAAAAACAGATAGATATCCTTTCCTATAAATCAGAACCTAACAATAATATCGATTTACGTGTAGTTAATAGCTGTCCTAATATGGATCTGTAGATGTTGTATACATTCAAAGAATTCATTCTTAAATAAAATGAGAAGTCAAAATTTAACAACTCTCCATATGGTATCAGAGCCTAAACCGAACCTATTTTTTTTCTGAGCCTATCACTCTTTAAATCTAGGATTTCTCATCTTCTTTTCCAATCTATCCTGACAATCCTAGTCACTTGGTCTAGCAAACCTGTCCAGAACTGAAAACACTCTGAAAAAAACCCAAAAATATCAAGGGAATTCCAGAGTTTACAATCATCCTACCGGCTGAATGGAAGAAACTATTTAAAGTGATCACAGATAGGGGACAATCATCCGAGTATAGAAGACCCAAAGTTTACATTCTGGGATGATGAAAACTCGATGAATATGTTATGGCTATGGAACTCTATTATGCCAGAAGTTTATGGGCCTTGTATGTTTCTGGTTACAGCAAAAAACATATGGGATGCAACGAGACAAGCCTACTCTAAAGTGAAGGATGTTGCGTTAACTATGAGAATAAGACGAAGCTTTCAATGACCAAACAAGGTAATATGATGGTTATTGAATATTACAATACTATGAAAAGTTTCTAATTGGAATTGGACTATTATCAGGATTTTAAGACGCAGTGTGGTGATGATGCTATGATTTTAAAGAATTATGTAGAGAGAGAAAGGATCTTTGAATTTCTTGTAGGACTCAACATAGAATTTGATCAAATAGAAATTCAAATACTTGAAGGAATCTCTGTCCTTACTCAATGAGGTATTCTCAGTAATAAAGGCTAAAGAAGGAAGGAGAAATGTGATGCTTGAGGTCCCTGATACTGAAGGTTCTGCTATGATTATAACTAATAACAGAAACCTAAGTGATGCTAGTAGAAACCAAAATGATGCCATGAATGGTGCAGAAGTGGTGAAGACTGAAGGGAAGAAATTCTTTAAAAATGATCAGTTTTGTAACTATTGCAAAAAAATAAGGCATACAAAGGAGACCTGTTAGAAAATCCATGGAAAACCACCAAGGATGGGGTGTAATGGAGGATACAAATAGAACCATTCAAGAGGACATGCACTCTTAACAAATTCAGAAGAGGCAGCACATGAGTCTAGCACCTTAGAGGTGAGAGGATTCAATAAAAAGGAGATTGAACGCCTAAGAACCTTACTCAACACAATGGAGAAACCATCTGAATCATGCTCTCTTGCTCAAAATAGTAAAATTCCAATTTCCCATGTCTTTAGTGCCTTAAACAAGAACCATTCCAGCATCTAGGTCGTTGCCTTGGATGCAACAAACCATATGACTTATTCTACAAGTGCCTTCATATCATATCAACCATGTTCCAGCAGTAAGAAAATCACAATGGCTGATGAATCTCTAAACACAATTGCAGGCTAGGGAAAAATCCCTCTTAATCCTATATTTACTCTTAAAAAAGCATTACATGTTCCTAATCTTACTGCAAAGTTGTTATCTATCCAAAAACTAATTAAAAACATAAATTATAGTGTAACTTTCTTTCTTGATCACTGCATATTTCAGGACCTAGCTACGAGGAGGATGATTGGGCAAGCTAAAGTCAAGGATGGGATGTACATGCTTGGAGTACAAGGCAACAGTAGTAACTCCCTTTCTCTATCATTCATTTCAGTTAATTCTAATAAAACCAGTGTTTGGAATCATCATCGTCGTTTAGAACATCTATCATTTAAGACTCTTAGGAAAGAACATCTTTCCATCTTTATTTAAAAATCTTGATATTGAACAATTTCAATGTGAAATCTGTGAATTTACAAAGCACCATAGAGTGCCTTGTACTATAAGTAATTCAAGATTTGTGTCTCCATTTACTATAATTCACTTGGATATATGGGATCCATATCGCATTCCTTCCTAATATGTTAGGATTAAAAGGTTTTATAACATTTATTGATGATTGCACCCGAATGACTTAGGTTTACCTTTTTAAAAGAAAATTTGATGTAAGTCATATCCTTCCAAACTTTACAAATATGATAAGGAATCAATTTAGGGTTAGCATTAAGGGTTTTAGAACTGATAATGTTAAGTACTACTTTAATCAGATTTTATCACCATGCTTTGAAAAAGATGGGATTATTCATCAATCATCTTGTGTCAATACTTCCCAACAAAATGAGGTAGCAGAAAGAAAAAATAGACATCTCCTTGAAACTACTACTTGAGCTTTACTTTTCCGACATCAAGTTCCAAAAAATTATTGGGGGAAGCAGTTTTAACCTCTACATATTTGATAAATCAAATAACTTCAACAGTTATTGGTTTCAAAAGTCCTTTAAACTATTTGTCAGAATTCTTCCTAAAGAATAATTGTTATTCTAAAATTCCCCCAATGATCTCTGGGTGTGTCACCTATGTTCACATTCATGAACATCAACTAGACAAACTTGATAGTAGATCTCTTAAGTGCATTTTCACAGGATATTTCATCACACAAAAAGGTTACAAATGTTATCATTCATCTTCAAAGAGATTTCTCGTGTCAAAGGATTTAAGTTTTAATGAAAATCAATCTTTCTTCAACAAATCTTCTATTCAGGGGGAGGAAAACAACAAAGAAGACAAGACTAACAATGACTAACATTTTTTCATTCCAAATCCCATCTAGGCAGCAATCATCTCCCATTTCACCATCTTGTGAGTCGCCAAATATTACTCTGCAGGGAGAAATTACTGCTGACATACCTCTTCAAGTATATAGAAGAAGAATACAGCCTAATTTGACTCTCTTGCAAGCCCAAGAATCCAAACCAGAGCAAGGTGATGAACTTTCTAATTCATCTCTACCAGCTCCCGACCTTGATCAACCAATTGCTGTTAGAAAAGGAAGAAAAGAATGCACTCAATCCTTTATATCCTATAGCTAATTTTATGTCATTTCAAAAGTTCTCACCATCACACAAAGTCTTTCTCTAAAAAATAAATATCATACCTATCCCAAAAACCTTGCATGAGGCTTTAAAAAAATGATAATTGGAAAATTGCTATGGGAGAAGAGATGAATGCACTGGAGAGAAATCAAACATGAGAAATAATTGAGTTACCAAAAGAGAAGAAAACAATAGGGTGTAAGTGGATTTATGCCTTGAAATATTAAGTTGTTGGCATGCTGGAAAAGGTATAAAGTCAGGCTAGTTGCAAATGGATTTACCCAAATATTTGGGATAGACTATCAAGAGACATTTGCTCTAGTTGCTAAGATGATCACCATTCGAATTCTGTTTTCTTTATCTGCTAATCTTGGATGGTGTATGCAGCTATATGATGTTAAGAATGTCTTCTTACATAAAAAGTTGGAAGAAGAGGTTTATATTGATCCACCACCAGGATTCAGTCACTCCCTTCTTCCCAACCAGGTCTGCAAACTAAATAAAGCACTCTATGACTTAAAATAGTCTCCTAGAGCCTGGTTTGAAAAGTTAACCAAAACCATGGTTTTTACAGGATATCAGCAAAGCCAAGGAGATCATACTTTGTTCATCAAACACTCTATTTTAGGGAGAGTTACTATTCAGATTGTTTATGTTAATAACATTATAATAACAGGTGATGACTTCGTGGAAAGAGACTTTCAGCATAATTTGAAATTAAGGAATTGGGGAAGTTGAAATACTTTCTTGGCATAAAAATGGCATATTCAGAAAAGGGGATTTTTATCTCCCAACATATGTATATTCTTGACCTTCTAAAGGAAACAGGAATGGTAGACTGCAGACCATGTGAAACACCTATTGATCTAAAGCACAGACTTGAGAATGACAAGGAAGGAGTCACAACTAACAAGGGTCAATGCCAAAGGTTAGTTGGAAAGTTGATCTACTTAACTCACACTCGTCCAGAAATTGCTTATGCTGAGAATGTGATGAGTCAATTTATGCACAACCCAAAAGATTCACATCTCCAGGCAGTGAATAGACTCCTTAAATACGTGAAGTCTACTCCTGAAAAAGGAATTTTGTATAAAAATCATGGGAATCTGAACCTTGAATGCTATACAGATGCAGACTATGCTAGTGCATTAACAGATAGAAAATCAACGTCAGGTTATTGTACTCTGCTGGCAGGAAATCTTGTGATATGGAGAAGCAAAAAACAGAGTGTTGTATCAAGATCAAGTGCAGAAGCAGAATTCAAATCAATGGCTCTTGGAATTTGTGAGTTGCTATGGATGAAGATTATCCTAGAAGATTTCAAAATCAAGCAAGATGATCCAATGAAGTTGTAATTTGACAATAAGTCTGCCACTACAATAGCACACAATCCAGTGCAGCATGATAGAACTAAACATGTGAAGATAGACAGACATTTCATCAAAGAAAAGTTAGAGAGTGGATTGATATATACTCCTTATGTGCCTTTTGGGGAATAACTTGCTGATATACATACCAAAGATGTTCAGAATCCTGTGTTCGAAAACACCTTGGACAAGCTAGGAATGAAAGATCTCTTCCATCCAGCTTTAAGGGGAGTGTTGAAAATTCTGAAGTAATTAAGGCAAATTTGAAGCTGATTTGTAAGGAGTAAAAACAGAAAGTCACATATCCTTTTCTATAAATCAGAACCTAGCTATCCTAATATAGATCCGTAGATGCTGTATATATTCAAGAATTCATTCTTAAATAAAGAGAGAAGTCAGAATTCAACAACTCTAAATAGAAAGTAGTCAACTTTATCCTCCATTTATCCACTTAAGGATTTTTTACTCTATTTTCACACAAGTAGCATGTTCCACACCAGGAAACTATGTTTGGTACATGAGAAACCATGTCCACATCCCACTTTCTTTACATATTTTAAATCAATTAAAGAGACTTTCTGTGGTCCAAATTCTAATTCATTTCTAAGGAATAAGAATCATTTTGAAAGCTAGAGAAAACAAATAAGCAGATCTAAAATGGTTCCGTTCAATTCACATGGAAAGTCTGTGCAAGTCTGTTCTTTTTTTCTTTTCTTTTAAAGCAAGATTGCTTTGTTCTAAAAACAATTCCCCCCAAAACAACTCAACCAGAGCTACACCTGTCTTCCAGAATACCAATAAGAAAGACAATGTGCAAGATCAAAGAAAGTTGGATATGAGCAATTGCATTATCACACCGGTCTGCAGGAAAGCTGGTGTACTGTAGTAAATCTTGAAGGGTATTGAAGCTCGTAATTTAACCTTACCTAATCTAGGTTTTTTTCAAAAGGAAAGTCTGTCAATTTTATATTTTATTTCATAAATGGTGTTAGGATGATAGAGGAGTTTATTTGTCAGATTAAACAAAAGCCCTGACTCATTGCTATCATTGTTTAGGGTACTTCTGTTCCACAAATAGTAGATACCTAAATATAATTGTTGAAACTAATCTAGCCTTCATTTTTTATTTCTTTAACTTCATGATTCATTCAAGCACCCAAGAACTCGAGCTTGAATGGAAACTTTGAAGTTCACATCTCTGGTTTATTTAGCTTCTAACTGCTTTTGGTACCATAACTAACAAATCTAGAAAAGCACTCAAAACAACCACACTATCCTTTGTTTCATATGAGATGCCTAATGTGAGAAACAACAAAAATAACTATGATGTACCATCACAAGACCACATTGTGTGGACCATGTAAGAGCACTACCCTTGGGCAGAAAATAAGACCACAATATAGTACACGACCGGAAATTTAACATTATTCAAGATCAACAAACAAACCTGTTGGAATGTTCAACGAAATTGTCTTTGATCCTCTCACTACTGTGTGTCCATGGCAAGACCTGCAAAAGCTCTGACACCAACAGTAGTAAAGCATATGCATTAATATTAAAAAACAAAACCAAGGGACTTAGACCCATCATGTCATCAAAATTTGGAAGAATTGTTTAAAAATGTGTTGCCAAAGTTAATCAAAGCTGCTAGATTGCAGGAATTCAGAAGCCAAAATTATTGCAATCATGCACAACAGTTTAAAATAAAAATTCTTCACTACTGCCCATGTCTAAAGTAATACCTTGTCAGGTTGTTTCATGAACAAAGAAAAGGTTTTAATGTTTCCCAGAATTTTGCTCATAAAAAATCAACATTTCCTAAAATTATTTAAAGACTTGCAGACCTCAGATAAAAATAGCTATTGATTCTCTTACCGAAAAGGTTTGCCCAGTTCCACCACATTGATCACATGTCTGCTGAAAACTGAAAAACCCTTTTTGCATAGATATCTGCAAATGTAGGAAATGTTCCATGTTAGTTGGGGGAAACACCCAGTATTTCCTGAATAAGTAACATCATCACACAAGGTCTTCCGCAAGTAAGACTAACCATCCCTCTGCCTTTACAGCGTTTACACATTTGAGGTTTCACTCCAGGAGGAACACCTTCTCCACCTTGGAAAATGCAAAAAAAAAAAAAAGGGGGCCACGCATTCTTAAGAAATTACAAGCGAGCTGCTGTTATGAAAACATAAATCTCACAAAAAAAGGAAAAACTGAAGTCATGATGTTTGTAAATGCTATCAAGTGAAGATAAACAAACCACAAGTTTCACAAGGCACATCGGTCTGAAATGTGATAGTTTTGGTGCATCCCTGAACAGCTTCCATGAAGGAAAGCTCAACAGAAACCTATCCATGATGATTTTAAAAAGAAACTGAAAGTCAACATTAACTATAAGCCAAAAAAGAGAGCACCAATCAACATGATGGAAATTCTAAGAACCTTGACATCTTGGCCAGCGACATTCTGTCTAAATACATTGCTGAATATCTGATCTCCATCAAAGCAAGTGTGGTGTCATGCACAAAAAGAAAACACGAAAAGTTCATCAACTGTGAAAATCCATTGTTTAGAGAGGGGAAAAAAATACAGTGAAGACCCAAACCACTCCCACTAGAAAAAAGGAAGAAAAAAAGGCAGTGGCAAATATATTTCTCCTCATATTGCATTAAAAATCCATTTTGGCAATTTTATAAGAAAGCATCATACATAAGGTCATATACTGCAATGTAGTGAAACCATTTTAGTTGCACTGCTGGCTTAATAGTTCTGGAGGCATAACAAGGACCCAACAAACTCCAAGAGTCTGTAACTACACAGAATGTAAATTCTCACCCTAAGAAAAGGCTGCTCTTATTTGATTTAAGATTTGGATATGAGCAGAATAAAAAAACAAGACAATAGACAATCAAAGAGAGACAATTAAATATGACAGAATCGAAACAAAGGAAAAGAAGCTGGAGAGTAATTACATCTTCCATTCTGAAGTCCCCAAATGGACTCTCAAATCCTGGTCCACCAGGCTGATAGTTATCTTGGTTTTCAAATGCGTCATGGCCTAGCTATAAGTTTGCAAATATAACAAACATCAATATAGATATTAACAGAAGAGGGTCATTACATTACATATGATTAAAGAAAAGAGAGAGAGAGAAGTTGCAAGGAAGAGAATTTCAGCATATTCTATGGATAGAGTACCTTCCAAAAGGAAAAAAGGGGGAGTGATAACAAGAGAATATGGCAGATGCATGCATGCAAAGGTTGATATTCTTTTTTTCTTAACCTTTGCAAAGTATGTGAACTTCATCCAGGCCAAAATGAATGATAAAATTTAAAGATGTGCATGCTGTATAGAATAAAAGGCAAGCAGAAGTTTAACAGACACCACCGGGGGAGGGTATAGCTTCAGGCTAACAGGGCAAAATGAATAACCTTTTCACATATTTGCGATTGAGTGCATGGCAGCTTCAATTCTTTTTCTTCTTTTTGAAAAAGTAATTACACATTATCTTGGCCTACCTTCTGGGGACTAGCTAACCTAAGTGACCCTAAAATTCCCTAATCTTCCAGATGATGCACAATTGTTAAGCTTGAACAGACACAATTTATACCTGCAAGAATGAGATCCTTGATTTTTTTTTGGTAAGTTAGCAACTCCTATTTGAAAATACAACTCTTTTGTTGGCTGGGTCCGGCACACAAGGCTTGACAAGTTCTTGAGATTACAAACAGAAATTGATTTTGCAGGTTGACAGTTGACTACTCAAGTAAAATTATCACAGCCAAGGGCACTAAGAAACAAAATCCAAGATCATTCTAATAACAATGACCTGTCCATTATAAAACATAACCTTTCCATTTTTCACTGTGGTAGAGCTTCTGGATGGTGCTAATTAGTTGTCACCCCGCAAGTTTTTTGGATTTACTTCACCAGTAGACCTTATCCTACTATTCCAGCCCTTTCACCTACTAGAAGCCCCCCCCCCACCAACCCCCCAAACACACAAAAAAAAAAAGCCAAGTGCACACTTTAGATCGTTGTTGTTGTTCTTCCTTTTCCTTTCATTCTCATCTACAAACTCCAACCCAGAAAACATAGCTCGAGTAAAAAGTAAACAGCTGATGACAGTATGTATCACTACATTCATCATCAGACTGTAGATAAGGGAATTGTTAATTGCATCCCTAGACTAGGCAAGTAAACAACTACATAAGAAATCTTACTCTATAGGCTAGTTATAATTCTGAATAGGGGGGTTTCAATATTTATGCATGTAACAGCTCCCAATTATGAGCAACCATGTGATGAGCTATAAGCCTCTCACTTATATTGTATGTCAATCCTCTCCTCTTATAAGCACTCATACTGCCCATGTTTTCGATCATTCATTAATACTGTATGTTACTTGTTTATGAGTTATACAGGCATTCATTTTCCACTTATTTAATAATATAAACACAGTTAAAATTAAAAATGAAACCTGATCATATTGTTCCCGCTTTTGGTCATCTTTCAAAACCTGCAACCAGAACAAACAAAAGATTCCCCATTCAGCATTCTATGTAACTCGGTTAGAGGAAGGGATAAAAATTCTGGTCTGCAAAATTTACCTCATAGGCCTTTGAAACTTCTTGAAACTTCTTTTCGGCTTCAGGATCGTCTTTGTTTGTATCAGGATGGAGCTTCTTTGCCAGCTGCAGAATGGTGCTAAAGTGAAATCAGAAGACAAATTATACAAAGCTTAAAAAAAAAAAAAGTTCCAAAGTAAAAGCTGTAATCCTATCACAGTATAAAGAAACAACATTAACTCACAGACCTAACACCCAAATTAAAAGAAATAAAGCGTGAGAGTTGCATTATTTGGACTGAAATATTCACAATTAGGAAAACTAATGAAAAGAAAATCTACCCCATAAGCAGTCCTAACACCCAAATTAAAAGAAATAAAGCTTGAGAGTTGCATTATTTGGACTGAAACACACAAGATTAGGACAAATAGTGAAAAGAAAACCTACCCCATAATAAGCTTTCTTTATATCAGATGCACTAGCATTCTTGCTAACACCAAGTATATCATAATAATCTCTCGACATATGAACTGACCAGGAAAAAAAAAAGATATAAAACATACATAGTTAGCCACACAAAATCCTGAGGAAATATTTTAGAATAAAATGATAGTAAGCAGCAACAGCATAAATGTTACAGCAATTGCACTTCAACAAAAGACTTGTACTAAATATAGTACAGGTTAAATTTAAAAAGCAGGACATGTGAAATACCAGAGCCATGAATCGACCTCGTAGCACCAAATTTCGCATTTAAAGCTCCCAATTGCAACCAATTTGTTTGGTTAACTGCGAAATTAAAAAAAAAATCAGTTCCAAAAAAGAAAAGACCCCCCCAAAAAAAAAGAATAGCAAAGAAAATGAAAAAATAGAAAAATATATAGATTCACCAAAATGTAAAATTAATTCCCTTGTCAAGCCCAATACACAGAAACAACCAGAAAGTTTAAAAAATAAACTCTCTAGGAAACCAGACAAAGAATCTGAAAATAACCCATAAATCAAAACACTGGAAGAGCAAGAGAAAGAAACAAAACAAGGGCAATTTACCATTTTTAGGAGAGTAATTGCCAATAAACCTAACAGGATTACAAACCCCAGTGGTAGTACTTAATCTTCTATAACTCCCATTCAACACGCTCTTGTGTACCTGCAATTAATACAAAAAACACATTACTTAGAGATGTAAATTAAAGCAATTCATTAAAAAACTGCAAATAAATAAGCAAAATCATACGGAATTAGCATATTCTTTGAGGAGGTTAAGGGAGAGAGAAGGGCGAGCGAGCCAGCCAACAAGCCTGGCGCTATGAGACCGAACCATTTGGTAGGTTCTTTAGTGGGGTTTGAAAAGTCTTGATTTTTCTAGCAATTTGGTTCTTTTTCGGTTTAGGGATTTTAGGGGTGGAGGCTTAAACCCTACAAAAGCCCTAATTTTTTAAATTGGAAGGTTCCCGGAGTTAAGGGAGGGAGTTTTTTTGTTGGGGTTTTAAAAACAGAATCTAGAAAGTAGACAGTAGAAAGAGAGAACCGTACGGGCCTATTGCTATGAGGGCAAGGGCCAATGTTGTTGGAGGCAGACCCTTTCTGGGCTCTGTTTTCTAGTACGGTGGCTGTTTAGATTGTGTTTGTTTTTTAATGGCTCCTTCTGCTCCTGGAGCACTCTTGGAAGTTGAAACATACCACCATTAAAGTTTAAAATTGTTTTTCATTAAAATTTAATTTTAAAAAATATATTTTCAGTAAAAAAATACTTTAAAAAAAACATCTATTATTTTTCTAAAAACCCCATTAACTTATTTATTTAGCACTCTGGTTCACCTATATTTTTGAAAAAAAAATTAAAATTTATTTTTTATATTTTTATATTATTTTGATGTATTAATATCTAAAATAACTTTTAAAAAAATAAATATTATTTTAATATATTTCTTAAAAAAAATTAAAACATAATATATATATATATCACACTCCTAAACATATCCATACATTTGGTTCTTTTATTATTTATTTTACAGTATTTTATTCCTCTTCTGTTTTGTAGACATTATGGCTTAAAAAAATGGCGTTTCATCCTGCCATTATGCGCAATAGATGCTGCCCCATGAAATAAATTTTTCAAGGAAAGGTGGCATTGAAAGATGGGATTTAACGATATTAATGATCAAAGCATTGTGTTTGAACAAATGAAAATAAAGAACCTAAATTGTACTTAAAAAATGAGAATATAGACATCAAATACAAATAAACCTTGTAAGTATTGCTTCGACCAACAAGAGTGTCAACCATGTAGTCATGTTTTTTACTTCTCCTGTATGGTTATTAAATCCAATTTGAGGATTGATTAGATCAAGAGATAGGGTTTTAGATTTTACAGGTCAATTTAAATTAATTTAGATGAACATAAAAATTTATTTATTTATTTTGAAAGTTGTTAACAACAATTTATTTAATAGAAGTATCTCCCCATGATTTTATAATCTAGTAATGTATTATCACTTCACTTTAGAATGAATTATTTGCATTGTCCAAATATCCAAGAAAATATTCTCATAACTTTATAATTTACCTTTTCTTTCTAATAAAACATGTTTTCTTATTTCCCAACCAAACTACTCTAGAAGTTACGGGGAATGTATAGGTTAACACAAGCCTCCACGTTGAAATTTAATATATTTTCTAATTAACCAAAAATTTTAAAGGAAAGTCACACAAAAAACACTAAAATTTTTCTTATTTCTATTAGAAAAAGAAAAAAGAAGAAGTCATCACTTCCCCTGGCTTTGGATTTTTCCCCCAAAATTAGCTAAAGCTTCCCTTTTCGCTTGGCCAAAACAACTGCCATAGAAGCCCGACCACAACTTCCATTATATCTCCCTCAATCATCCCCCTAGTCTTTTGGCCAAAACTAAAGAACTCTTGTCGACCACAACTTCCCTTGTCCCTATCTTAGTCATTCATATAGTCTTTTGGCCAAAACTAGAGGGCTCCTTCTTCTTCTTTCACAGCTGCCTTCGTCTCTTGGCCAAACTAGAGTTGTCACCCACTGACACAGGAGACCAGCCCAACAGACATTGTCTTCAGCTTCCCTCATCTCTATTAAATCGAGAGACCCCATTTTCTTTACTTCAACTAGCCTCTAATGACAGTTGAACACAATAGGGTAGCTCACACTCTTTTTTTTGTTGTTGTTGTTAACAACAGCTCATTATAGAGAAGATGATGAAATAAAAAGGGAGGTTGAAGGATAAAAACCATATTTGAAAAGGAAAGAAAAAACATTGGGTCTTGTTCAGGTTTATTTAGATTATAGGTCGACTTGCCAGGTTGACTGAGTTTGTTGGATTATTGTACCGGCTAGTCTTTTAACAAATCTGGATTGGTCCAACCATCAGGTCGACCCATTTGGCTAATCCAAGTTTAATAACTATGATCACATATGTAGTGAAATGCATTCCTCAGTTCAGAATTGCCCTTCCAATTTTCTTATTTTTTTTAAATTATAATTTATTTTTAATAGTTTGTTTTCCTTGTATTATATTTGGAAAATTAAACACAGAGCCATTATTTTTAACTTATTAGTTCTTCTCCTTTTTTTCTAAAAAACAAAAGAAGATGAGAAATTGGCTAAGCTCAAGTAATTTTATGTTATTAGTATTGCAATGCAAAATATTTTGTAAAAGTATTTTTAATTATACATGAAAATAATTTTTTTATATTTTTTATTTTCCACATCAATACATCAAAATTATCAAAAACAAATACTATAAAAACATTAATTTGATGTTTTTCCAAAGCAAATGTAATTTTAAAAAGCATTTAAAAATAAAAGTTATTACAATTTCAAATAAAATAGTAATAATTTTTTATCCAAAAATCAATAATAAATGATACATTATTACGAACCAAATTATTTAAACTAAGAAAAACTTAATTAATATTAAGTCTTGATGAGCAAGCAAAATTAAATTGGCTAGAGAAAGGAGAGAAGCTATTAGAGATTCAAAATATAATAATAGGAATTTCTAGAAAGTAGCATTAATGATATTGGATAAATCAATCTAATAGCCCCTCAAGTTTTGAAAATTAGTTCAATAGGCCTTTGTATTTAAAATTTGGACATGTCAACCTTTATGTTTTCAATTAATGGTCACAAGTTGGTTTTTTTTATTAGGTTTCATGAGATATATACACATAAAAAAAATTAAATTTTCAAGTGTCTCAGGGATCTCATCAGATAGATCTAGAGATTTCTAGAATTTATATAAAGATTACCTGAAAATTAAATATTCTTTTTTTGTTTTAAATATTTGTTTTGAGGTTGGGTTGTCATAAACCACAAGCCATCCAAATGTTGTCCAACTTTAAATGATAATCCATACAAATTACTAGTGAGAAATCTTTTAAATCCTTTTATGAAAAAGAGATTATTATATCTTAAAGTATTAACTCTTTTCTTTTGAGTTTTAAATGTTTATGTATTGTATTTTTTTCACTTTTTTCTTATAAAAAATAAAAGGCATAATATTTTATCTACAAGAAAACCTAAAAAACCTTATAAATAATAAAATATCAATTTGTCCCTTCAATAATATCATATATATATTATTTAAGGATATTCTTAGAAATTTATTTAATTTAGTCCATACTTGATTTTTCTAAGTCTAAAATTGCAATCCCCTGTATTAATAATATTCTATTCTTGAATTTTTAAAATTTATTTACAATTAAGTCATACTTAATATATTATGCCATTTTAATTTTTGATGAATGGTTCTTATACGTGTGACTTACTGGGTTCTCTAATAAGTGACCCCAATATAAATTCATAAACCTAAATAAAATAAGATCAAATTAATTAATAATTTAATTTATTATTAATTTAATAATTGGTTGATTTATATTTAAAAATTAAATAAAATGTCTAGTAACTTATCATGATCTCTTAAATATTAGAAAAATTATAAGTGATTTAACTTACTGTATAATTATTATATTTTCATCATGAATTTTTTAATTTAAATATTATAACATTGAAGTATGTAGACTCTGTTAAATTGTTTTAATTCTCATCATTATAATAATTAATTATTTGAATAATATTTTGAAACTTTTTTTTTAAATGCATTCCCTTTTTGCCAAGAATTTCAAAATCAAAACTATTTAAGAATAAATAGTATATTTTTATAATTCACCTAAGATGATAAATTATATATTAATTACTTAAATATCTTCATATTTTTTATGCTATATCCAATATATGCTCATTTGTTACCTTTGATTAGGACAATGTGTAGTCAAGATTAAAGCATAAAACTCTATACATAAAATAACTTGGTGATATTAAATCTAAATATAACTTACACAACTACCACGAGAACGTTTTCATAAATATAAGTGATCTCTCCATATATATATATTTAAAGGTCAATTCACTGTTCGTTTTATATAAGAAGTGCCTATATATTAGTTCAAGTATATCTCATACCTTAGTTTATAAGAGGAGTTGCTTCCTTTCATAAAAGAATGAACATGATATGCATTGATTTCAACAACTTTAATTAATATCAAATCTTAATAGAAAATTGATCAAAAATTTTAGAAACAATACTTTAATGTAATAAAAATCTCATAATTATAATAAATTTATAATTTTCTTTATAAAATATTTTTGTTCCATGAATTTTATCTTTACTTTAGATTCATTAATAAACATTTGATTCATTAATCAAATATAAATACATATTTTTTTAAAAATATTAATAATAAATATATTTTACATGAATAAAAATAGTATTATATATAACCAATTAATTGACTACAATATAATCCGTTACCACTTTCATCTTTTTAGATGTATATGCACATCAATACATGTTAAACATGCAATGAACATGAGTCTTATAGATGGACACTATGGCCACCAATCAGAATTTTAAGGGTTGCCATGTTTGAAATCAAAGTAGAGGGTAACTCTAAGAGGTGTAGCTCAATTGATCAACCTCTAGATTTGCTCTCTAGAGATCATCAGTTTAAGTCTTATAAATCTCACGGTCATTAGAGACTTACATGATCATTAACTTCAGGCCCTGTGGAATTAGTTGAGATACACATAAGCTAGTCTACACAACCATGTTAATAATAAATAAATAAAGGGGCTAGTTTGATTATTTTTTAAAAACAAACTATTCAGTGAAGAACTGAAGTTACTTCCTTCTCTTGTCTTCCTCAACAAAAAGGTGTGAACTTTCAAAAGCATTATGATTACACTAACAAAGGTGTATAATTTAGAAGAAGAGCTTGTTTTTATGATCCAGGAAAATACAGTAAAAAATTACCTCCCAAACCCACAAGACCAACCACCCCTTAACACTAATCAACCCTCCCAACATAAGTCTTATAGATGGACACCGTAGCTACCAATTAAAAATTTAATGGCTATTATGCTTTAAATCAAAGTAAGGGGAGCTCTAAGGAGTATAGCTCAACTGATCAAGTTTTAGATTTGTTTTTTAGAGATTACAAGTTTGAGTTTCATGAATCTCAAGGTTATTAGAAACTTATATAATTATTAATTTCAGGACTCATGGAATTAATCGAGATGCGTATAAGTTAGTCTAGATAATTATGTTAATAATAAAAAAAATAAAAAAGTTAGTTTAACCAATTTTTAAAAGCAAACTCTTCAATAAAGAACTGAAATTACTTCCTTCTCTCGTCTTCTTCAAAAAGTAATATAATTACACTAACAAAGGTATGTAATTTAGAAGAAGAGCTTGTTTTTGTGGTCCAGAAAAATGAAGCCAAAAATCACCTCCCAGACCGACAACACCAACAAAACACCCCCTCCCCCGGCGTATGATGAAAACAAGCAATTCCTAAACGTGATATGTCCACGCTTTTTCTTTACCTGCTCTTAACATAAAGCGCCATTATCCAGTAATCCAGGGTAGCAATCATGGTGATCTTTGATAGAAGAGAGCTTACGTGCAATTGTTTGTTTCAGGTCAAGATTGCAGCACTAGGCCCTCCAATCTCTATATCTTAATGTGGAAAGCCAGAATTTTGAAAAGTGGTGGTCATTAAAAATAATTAATGTCCTGTGACTTGACAATCCATCAGAGAAAGCACGGATTCTCCCTAACACTACCATTCTTTTTGAGGTTCCGTTTTCTTTTCTCCAGGCAAAAAGATAGGATGTTGTCATGTACTTGGGACTAAGCAAAACAGTAGGAAACTCGAATCAAATCCAGCAAAAGGGTATTGCAGCCTTCCTACTCCTAGACACATACCCTCTTCTTTTTTCTCTTTTTATACCCTCCATTTTTTATTTTCTGTTTCTTAGAGCGGGTAGTATGTTTTGCAGGACATACCATGCCTTTCTTTTTTACCACGGCAGAGATTGTGTGCAGAATAACATCTGTGAAAGAAAGTGGTTACACTCCCCATATTAAGGCTTTAAATGGAATTGAGCTGGATAGCAGATGGAGTAGTAGCAATTTCAACATAGGACTAACTAAAAAAAGGGATAACAACAATAATAAATAAGCTCTAAAGCAAGAAAAAGAATACAGCATAGGAAGGGCATCTTTCACCAAGGTCACGCTCACCTGAGCTTTAGGTTCGACTTTTGCCTTCTTTCAGCTCTAACAATGACCTTTAACTCATTTTATTTTTCTCTTTAGTTTTCTTCACATAGGTGTTGCTGACCACTGAAGAAAGGCATGTTCATAATTACACAGGGTTAAGCAAACTACTCTTTAATCAATAACCAACATATGATGAACCTTTTACATTACAATTTTGAGCATCGACAATCAGCACGCAGGGCCTTATGCAGTGTCTTAAGCTGGAAGCGTGAGAAGTGTTTCTAAGCAAATCTGCACTGGTTTAATAAGGATTATGCCAGGATTTAAACATATTAGTTTTTGCAGGCGAATGAAAATCAGATCAGTGTGGTAACAGAAGAAATTAATTTCTTCACCTATGAACAGATCTTAGAATCCACATTTGCCAAATGTTATGATGAGCTTCATGATAAAACCATACATCATATATCTACATTGGGAGAGAGATGCAGGACTGATCCCTTTCTTGTCAGAGATGTCGAACTTTCAAGGGTAGAAAGAAAAAGAAAACGAGAGAAGATTAGACTGTTAAAATGAAATAGTTGATCCTATTAAGATCCGATGTTATTCTTTGTTAGCTTACTAAAAGCATCAATAAATTTTTTGAAGGGAAGAAAATACGCGCAAGAAGCATCTGGAAACCAGTAATAAAGTAACCAATTTCCATTTAACTTTATCTTCAAGTTCTTCATAGCAATCTGGGCGACAGTAAATAATATTTGTGGAGAAATAAGCATATGATTATTACATCCACAGACTAAATAAAGCTTATCCTTTCCCTCCATTTTGCTCTTCTTGCCAACCTAGTCTATCAACAAAACTCAAAGCAGCTTCTCCATCAAAGCATTCCTTTCTTCACAATTCAAAGCTACTACTGTGGGTGAGAAATAACCAATCAATTATTCCTTCCATTTATATTGTAACTTGGTGACTTGAACTTCTTTGCTTCCACTTCGAGTTTCAGATTTCTTGTATAGAGTCACTTCCCTGTAGCTTCCGACACCAGCAAAGTAACCCAGAAAAAGAGCATGAAGCTAGTGGTAGAAGTAGTAGATGCTCATGACCTTATGCCCAAAGACGGAAAAGGTTCAGCTAGCCCATTTGTAGAAGTTGATTTCCAAAACAAACTAAGCAAAACCAAAACCATCCCGAAGAACCTCAACCCTGTTTGGAACCAAAAACTTCTCTTTGATTTAGATGAAACCAAAAACCGCCATCACCAATCCATTCAGGTTTCCGTTTACAACGAAAGGAGACCAATTCCTGGCCGAAACTTCCTTGGTAGAACTAGAATTCCATGTTCAAATGTTGTCAAGAAAGGTGACGAAGTTTATCAAACTTTCCAATTAGAAAAGAAGTGGTTTTTCTCAACTGTCAAAGGTGAAATTGGCCTTAAAATCTATACCTCACCAGAATCGAAAGTTCCTCCCCTTCCCTCTCCATCACAACCTCCATCATCTAATACACCACAACTACCAGAAACCTCTCCTTCTAGTTCTTCTCTCCCCACTATTACTCATATTGCAGAAAATACCGGCCGTGATTGCAGAACACTTGCTGCTCTTCCTAGAGCAGAGGTTCTTCATACTCCTGAAGCTATTACAGAACAGTCTGGGAAAAAGATTTCTGCAATTTCTGAAACTAGTGGCGGTTTTCCTGCAAAAGAGCCAAAGAACAGAAATAAAGAATCTGCCAAAATAAGAGCTGATACCGCTCAACACGCACACAAACACCAAGTCCTGCAGAAAACCAGGCAATCGGTGGAGAAACTACCAAACGGTGCCCCTCACACAATGCATGCTGCTAATCCATCAGCTCATTCAAGTGATCTAGACGGCTTCAACTTGAAGGACACCGACCCCCAGTTAGGGGAACTGTGGCCAAGTGGTGGAGCATACGGGGGAAGAGGATGGATGAATGGCGAGAGATATGCAAGCACATATGACCTTGTTGAGCAGGTATCCTACCTATATGTTCGAATTGTTAAAGCCAAAGATCTTCCTTCGAGCTCCATCACTGCAAGCTGCGATCCTTATGTGGAGGTAAAGCTTGGGAACTACAAGGGTAGGACAAGGCATTTCGAGAAGAAAATGAACCCAGAATGGAACCAGGTCTTTGCTTTCTCAAAAGACCGAATACAGTCATCGGTGCTGGAAGTTTTTGTCAAGGACAAGGAAATGGTGGGGAGAGACGATTATCTTGGAAGGGTAGTTTTCGATTTGAATGAAGTTCCAACTAGAGTTCCACCAGACAGTCCACTGGCTCCTCAATGGTATAGACTGGAGGACCGACGAGGAGAAGGGAAGGTGAGAGGAGAGATTATGCTTGCGGTTTGGATGGGAACGCAGGCAGATGAAGCCTTTCCAGATGCATGGCACTCTGATGCTGCCTCAGTATATGGAGAGGGTGTACTCAACATCCGCTCAAAAGTCTATGTATCACCAAAATTGTGGTACCTAAGAGTGAATGTCATTGAAGCTCAAGACGTGGTGCCAAGTGACAGAAGCCGCCTCCCAGAAGTATTTGTAAAAGTTCAAGTTGGAAATCAAGTTCTCAGGACAAAGATTCACCCCACTAGAACAGCTAACCCACTCTGGAATGAAGATTTGGTGTTTGTAGTGGCTGAGCCTTTTGAGGAGCAGCTCTTTCTTACTGTTGAGGATCGATTAACTCCTCTGAAAGATGATGTCTTGGGGAAAATAAGCGTGCCTCTCAACATTTTTGAGAAGCGACTAGATAACCGGCCTGTTCATTCTCGCTGGTTCAATTTAGAAAAATATGGTTTTGGTGTTTTGGAAGCTGACAGGAGGAAAGAGCTCAAGTTCTCAAGCCGGATTCATCTAAGAGTTTGTCTTGAAGGAGGATACCATGTGATGGATGAATCGACAATGTACATCAGCGATCAAAGACCAACGGCAAGGCAGCTCTGGAAGCAGCCAGTTGGGATATTAGAAGTGGGAATCTTGGGTGCACAAGGTCTTCTTCCAATGAAGATGAAAGATGGCCGAGGGAGTACAGATCCCTACTGTGTGGCTAAATACGGCCAGAAATGGGTTCGCACAAGAACAATCGTTGACACTTTCAATCCAAAATGGAATGAGCAATACACTTGGGAAGTTTACGATCCCTGCACAGTGATAACATTGGGAGTTTTCGACAACTGCCATTTAGGAGGAGGCGAGAAACCAACTGCTGCAAATGTAGCACGAGATTCAAGAATTGGAAAGGTAAGAATTAGACTGTCAACGCTAGAAGCTTATCGGACTTACACTCATTCTTATCCACTTCTTGTTCTGCACCCACTCGGTGTGAAGAAAATGGGGGAGCTCCAACTGGCAGTTAGATTCACCACCCTCTCTCTAGCTAACATGATATATGTCTATGGGCGTCCTTTGCTGCCTAAAATGCACTACTTGCATCCATTCACAGTCAATCAGGTAGATAATTTGAGATACCAAGCCATGAATATCGTAGCTGTGAGGCTTGGCAGAGCTGAACCGCCTCTGAGAAAAGAGGTGGTGGAGTACTTGTTAGATGTGGATTCTCACACGTGGAGTATGAGAAGAAGCAAAGCCAACTTCTTCAGAATCATGTCACTTGTTTCTGTTTTGTTTTCTATGAGCCATTGGTTTGGGGACATTTGCAAATGGAGGAACCCAATTACTTCAGTGTTGGTTCATATCCTCTTTTTTATATTGATTTGGTATCCAGAATTGATCCTCCCAACTCTCTTTCTCTACATGTTCCTCATTGGAATATGGAACTACAGGTTCCGACCAAGGCATCCACCTCACATGGACACTAAACTTTCATGGGCAGAAGCAGTGCACCCAGATGAACTTGATGAAGAATTTGACACATTCCCAACTTCTAAGTCCCATGATATAGTTCGAATGAGGTATGACAGGCTTAGAGGAGTTGCAGGAAGGATCCAAACTGTAGTGGGCGACATAGCAACACAGGGGGAGAGATTTCACTCTCTGCTCAGCTGGAGAGATCCAAGAGCAACCAGTCTTTTCATTGTGTTCTGTCTTTGTGCAGCTGTGGTGCTCTATGTGACTCCTTTCAGGGTGTTGGCTCTAGTTGCTGGTTTGTATTATTTGCGGCATCCTAGGTTTAGAAGCAAGCTACCTTCTGTGCCCAGCAATTTCTTCAAGAGATTGCCAGCTCGAACGGACAGCTTGCTGTAAGACTGCAAGCAGAGCTTGAGGTCTCATGTAACAAATTCCTTATTTTCCGTTACCTTAATCGCTTCTTGTTCGAGGTATAATAAGTGTTTTGTTTACAGTAATACAATTCAAATTTTTGAGATTTTAATGAAATTTTATGTTTGTAATTATTTTAAGTATTAAAAATTAAATGTTAAACTGAATTTAATCTTAAAAATCTTTAAAATTACGATTCTAAATACAATAAATTTAATATTAAAACTGATTTTGTGAAAATATCCATGGAAGATTTTCGAAGAAATAAAAGAAAATAAAATTTTATTTCTTCGAGTTACAGGATACCAACTGCAACTTTATGATTGATTTATATACCCTCAAACAGAAATTCTGCTCTCCTGTTCCTCCTTCCACTCGCCATGCTATCATTGCGAGAAAGCTAGTGGAATTGATTGGCTTCCCTTTTCAATTTGCATTATGATTTTGAGCGAGAAGCTATAAAAAACCAAGAACAGCAAGGTACAAGGTACAAGGGACTGCGGAGAAACAGAGAGAACTAGCCAACAGCGTAAAGGCAAATGGCGGGAGAACGTTGTTCTTCATTTTTTTATTTATGAAAAGATTGCTCCTCCAGAAACCGAACAGTACCACATTGAGTGCGAAATTGAACTTTAAATCAAATGCCAATATCCAACTCCAAACTAAGGAACTTCACAGCATTCAATCGAGAAAAAATGTCATCAACAGGCTGCCTGAATAGCCACCGTTGACATCATGGATAAACATGCACAACCCAGCATAGCTGTTTCTCTCACGGTTCGTTTGTTTTTCATCTATTTCTATGTTTGCGACGCGAACAACATATTTAGATAAATGATAATACATCAAATTATATTTTATATTATAAAATTCATCAAAAAATTAAATTTGAAATGTAGTTTTTGTAAAGTAATTTTTATATATTTTTTAACTAAATTTCATAAAATAATTTATTTTTATATTTTAAAAGTATTTTTTAATTTAATTTTTTATTTTTTTCTTTACTTCATATTAATTTTTTTTATTTTAAAAGCATTTTTTTAAAATTTAACTTTTTTATTTTCAAATCATTTTAATATAATGATATCAAATATAATTTTATAAAAATAAAAAAAATTATTTTAATATATTTCTAGTTAAAAAACACTTTCAAAAATATCCATAACAAAATATTTTTTATATATTTTTTATTATACATAAATCTCAATTATAATTTTTATCATATATATATTTAAATCCAACCGACCATATCCACCCATATTTTTTTTAAACCACGAACACACACGCTGCCTCGAAAAGACACTCACAATGAAACAGTCTTATGGATGTGAAATTTTCAGTTCCGATCCACTTTCCTACAATTCATTGATAAAAGCGCAGCCGTGCCAGGTACCCAACTATTTCATTAGCCGAGCCGAGCCAAAGCACAAAATGTAAACAACCCGAGGGAAAAGGGATGTTTTTCACTAAAATAACAGCAAAAGCTACACAACTAACAATTCTAATGAACAAATAACATGAAAAATCTTGCACCAAGAAATGAAAAATGGGAAACAAAAATCAATTGCTGCCTTATACGAGGTTCATGTAGCTGTCTATTGCCAAAAACACTAGAAGAGTGCATCTGCTAAGATAAAGTTCAAACAAAATACAATTAATAAGTAGCTCAAGAGAAACGATCCTAAATTTTTCTTTTAGAACACAAGCTCATGAGGTTTCATTCCATCCTTGAGAGAAAACCTTGCGCCCAAGTATGCTTTCAATTCTGGAACACTCTCAATTGATTTAATGACTTGTGCATCCACTGACTTCTGGTCATCCTTCTTTTCTTGTGGGAGTGCATTCTCACCCTGTAACATGGCATGAGATGATAATAAATTTCTGAATGGACAAGATGAGAAAATACAATAGAACATAACCAAATCTAACTAATGACCACTTTCAAAACCCACCTCTTTCTCTGCCTCAAAGAAGTTGCCCTCTCCTTTCTTCTTCTTCTTCTCAGCCTTCTTGGCAAAATATTTGTCATCCAACTTCTCCACATTAACCTCGGATATGTCAACCTTGGTGGAAGTTGCAATCACATAAGATTGGTTGACTCTCCTAAGAGGAACACCATTGATCTTAAAAGGTCCTGCAGCAATTGGGAAACAAATATCATAATTTTAAGCAGGAGAACCACAGTAAAAATCATCCACGTTATAAAAGCAATACTGAGTCGAATACCTTACAAATCAAATTATGTCACAAAATTTTACAAATCCAAAACCATCCAAGCTAAGTCATATCACTAAATTTCCATTTCAAAACAGCATAGAACATCAACCAAGTAAATAACCAAGCACTGATGCGTGCATAATCACAGATCCAAATTTCAGGTCACTAGCTTTAAGATGATGAATAAAATAATTTCTTTCGCCCAGCAAAAACAGTAATGCACAAGCCCACTACAGCACAGGCACGACAGTCAGTATAAATTAAGCAGGTAGATGTCATTGTCATACAAGAAAAAACATGAAAATGATGAAAGGGAATAAAAAATCAAGCTAACCAGTGACAAGTAGCAACCCAGAAGTCAGTTGCTTTAGAAACACAACTCTCTTGCCCTTGAACCTTCCAGCAAGAATGATCAACACAGTCCCAGGAGTAACACTATCCCTACAACACCATATAAAAAGCAAAAAAATAACGGATTACAACATTACTTAAAATCACATTGTAATGAATTTAGCAGCCAAAACTATCTGTAAATCAACAGCCTTTCTCACACCATAAATCTCTTGTAATTCAAAATGAAATATTCAATAGAAAACACAACCAAAACCCCATTCTAATACAGAAGCATACTCAAAAAGAAAAATTACAACATCGATTTAAAGATTTAAGAACTCAAAAGAATGAATTCATAAAGAAAGCGACATGGATAAAAGTGGATACCTGAGCTTGGTGGGCTTCGGCTTGCGCTTGTTAGGCAATGGCTTCTTGACATCATCAGCTGGGTAAAACTTAGGTGGTTTCTCGGCAGAGGTGGGGGCTTTAGCTTTAGGGGCATGTTTAGGGAAAACACCGCCGTTTTTGGCCTTGATAGCCCACAAACCTCTCTTGTGGTACATCTGCGACCTCGAGTACTTGCCGATTCCTCGGACTAGATCTGGGTTTCTGGTTACCTGTGGTGTCTTCCTGGGAGCCATTGATTCCGATTGAGGTCTCTCTCTGTGAAAAATGGCCACAAACCCTGGAGGAGAGGATTTAGAGAAATTATATATGCGACATTTTATATAGGAAGAAAAATGGGAGTGTCAGGGAGAAAAAAACCCTAGAAACCCTAATTCCGAAAATTGGGTTTCGGGCTTGGGTTCGGGTTGTGTGTGGTTTGTTTCTACCCTTGGGTGGGCCTGTGTTGTTACTGATGTTTGGTCTTGGAATTATTTGGATCACATATATTTTTTAATTATAGAAAAAATTATTTAGCTAATCGAGGTTATACTTTTGGTGTTTGATCTTTTATATATACTTATGTTTCAAATATTAATTTTATAAAATTTACAATAATATTTTTTTATTTATAAAAACTTTTTTCTCATTTATTTTGCATGGAAAAAATCCACCTTACAGCAGCTTTAATTAAATATATATTTTTAAAATCATAATTAAAATTATTTTTATTAAATATATTTTTAACAGATTTAATAATTTTAAATTTTATAATTCTTCTAGAGAGATTATTTTATTATAAAATTTTCTTTAAAAAAGTTTAATCATGAATCTAGGATTGTGTTATTAGCTATTTATTTATTTGATAATAAGGGTTATTTTTAGTTTAGTTTGTGAATCAATTAATATTGAATTTTAATTTTAAATAAATATTTTAATACAAATTTTCTAGATACTAATTTCATTATTTAAATTTTAAAAGTTAGAAAAATAAATAAATCTTTTAATAGTAAATAATATTATTATAGTTATCAATAAATAGTGTTCAGGTGTTGTTTTGTGATATAAGAAACACAAATAATAATAATAGATGAGACATGTTTTATAATATTTTTATTTTGAAAATACATAAATTCATACAATACATTATCATATAAATATATCTATTTTATATCTATAGTTGTATCTTCATCTAAATAAACATAAATCTCTATTGTTTTCATCTTTCATGTCTTAAAACAATAAACAAAAACAAATGCTATTGTTACATATCAGGCTCATTTTACTCATTCACCAATGGATTTATTATTCTTGTAATAAAAAATTAATAAAAATAATAAAAATAAAATATTATTTTCATAATTATAGCTACTAAATAATACAAGTTGCAATATCATCATATCATATCATAGTCTTTATTTAATTTTAAAAAGCCAAGTATTAAATTGATGTGAATTTTTTCAAATTAAAGAGAAATCTAAGAGAAAATAACTTTGAAATTAACAAATAAAAAATATAACATGTACCAAATTACAATCCAATCTTTTAAAGGGCAAGTTGGTAAATTAACACCCAACCAACAAAATATGTTATCCATCCATTATACTCTTTATCACAAAACCTTCTCATTCCCTCGTATTCTACAAAAAAAATATCTAACAAAAAATAATAACAAAAACTTATTTTATTACACTACTATTTACATTTAAAAATTACCTTTTTCAACGAACTAGGTAAAATTCACTTTTTAAATCCCCAAACCAACAACTAATTTTAACCATTTTTTTAAATTCACATATTTATCTAATATTATAAATCCTAAAACCCAAAACACCTCCTTACAATAGTGAAAGAAACAAAACTAATTTTTATAGTAGGTACTTTCTTGAAAGCTACTAAAAGATTATATGTCAAAAATATTTCAAAAACTAATAAGAGCTTATAACTAATAAAGAGCTTATAAAGAGTGTTGAAGAGCATGGTGCTACTAAGAAAAAAAAGGAAGATAATTTATGAATTAATAAGTTTGTATTTTTGATAAATTATTTTGGTGCTTTAAGAAAGCTTAAACTTAATATAGGATTTTAACCTATTTTAACATAGGTTTGGTAGCTATGTACTTAAATTTAACAAGCTATCAAATATAATATATTTAAGTTTATCTTTAAGTTGAACCCGGGACATGGTGGGTTAAGCAAGTTATTGAAAATAATAAATTTGGATTCACTTTTCAGCTGAGCCTAGGATATTGTGGTTCTAGCATGCTATTAAATTTAATATATTTAGGTTCAACCTTAGAGTGAACTCAAGGTACTATGAATTAGGTGTGCTAATAGAGTTAATAAACTTAGGTATACTCTTGAAGTGAACTCAAGGTAACATGAGTCTAATAAATTATTAGACCTAATATATTTAGATTTATCATGTAAATGAATTTAAGACACCATGAATCTAGTATGTTGATAGATCTAATATACTTGGGTTCAACTTTAAGATAAACTCAAGGCATCATAGGTTTGGAAAATTATCAAACCTAATGCTTCTGGGTTCAGTCATGAACTAAACCCAAGACATTGTGGGTCTGAGGGACTATCAGACACATCTCATTTGAGTTTGACTATATGTTAGGTCTAATAGATCTCAGAGATCCATGACTATATGTTTTTTTTTAGGACATGACTTATTCGTATCATAAATACTCATGATCCTATATCAATAGATGTATAAAAGCTCTCTATAGAGGTTTAATATATTTCTACCTTATTAATGTTTATTAATGATTTATAAGAGATATTTATTTTTTATTAATTATATGTAAAAAATATTTATTATTTATTAATGTTGTCAAGCAAAAATGATTTTTCAATTCCTTTTAATTTTATCAAAATAATAAAGTTCAAAAAGTATAAATACATCTTGAACCATCAAGGTAAAAGATTAATAACTTCTTCTCTTTTAAAAGCTTATATATCTTATAGTATTAATAACACTAAAAACAAGAACAAACACTATTTTTTTGGAATTTAAAGCTTTTTTTTATTTATTATCTTTTTCATTTAAAGTTATTGATTTTATTATCATAAGAGCTTTTAGTCCCCTCGATATGGACTGTCTTTATAGATACTAAGACTTCCACTGTTAAATTTATACTTCCTGTGATAGGAAAAATGAAATTAATAACACAAATATTTTATTAACCATTATCCAAACACTAAATATCATGTTTCTTTAACACATTGAATTATGAGATATCAACATGAACCAATAATGTTTTAATTGGCGTTGTTATGCTTTAAAGCATGAATGTAGGATGCATAAAGAGCTATATGGAGCTACATTAGCATGGAACACATGTTGATTTTATTTCTTTATGGAAGTTTATAGTGATTATCGCATAAATCAAATAATTATTAAATATTTTTTATTTTTTTTAAGATTAAAACTTGATGTGACTTGTTTTTTCTTTGGAAAAACTTTAAAAGGATTTTTGTTAAGCATTAAAAAGGAATGTTTGATATTATTTTTTTATAGAATTAATGTAATTAACTTTGGTTTATATTATTATCATGGCTTGTTATTTGATTATTTTGTCTTTTTTTTTGTTAAGGTTGTTGATTGAATCAAACTGTGATTTCTTTATATTAGCCATTAGGTTGTTTGAACTTGATTTATATGTCAAGAAAAAAAAAAAGATGTGATAGTTTTCAGCAAATATCCTTTTATAAATGCCTTTTTTCAGGCCAAAAATATATGTTAAGACTAATTCCTACTAACAAGAAGACTATCAGAGTAAAGTATGATCATTAATTTGTGTACAAAATCATAAAATAGGCATAAGAGCCCTTCTTTAAAACACTTCACAGAAAGCAACTTCTGAACAAGCAATTACTTTTTTCTTTTTAGTTTTTCCATAACAAGTTATCGAGCTCTATCTTAGAATACATTCCATGAAGGATAGATCTATCATCCACCTAATCTTGTGATATGACCATTGAGTTTGAATACTTACACGATCAATTTTGGATAAGTTTTGACCTTGATTTTTGTATCACTAATCAGTCACTCACTTAATTATTTTTTCAATATTTCTATGTCAAGCAACCATCATTTCCTTATTACGTTCTTCTGTCAAGTAACTTTTTGTTTCCTTATCATGTAAATCCATTACATTCCTCTACTTGATAATATTATTGTCAAAAAGATAAATATGACATGTTATCACCTTGTGAAGATATGTTAATTTTTCCTTTTTACATGTCACTAGATGTTTTATCAGTTGTATTCATTGATTAGAAATAGCTAAATGGTAATACTAGAACTTTAATGGTAAAGTTAAAATAAGCAATCTAAATTTAACTTGTTGGAATGAAATTGAAAGAAAAGATGTAATTATATATGTATGGGCACATGTTTGCACCTTTGTGCTTGTGTATGAGTATAACTTCATTACAGGTTATGTATGTCAATATCTAGTATTTCATTATAGCTTAATTAAAACTATGAGCATCTCTTTTATCTTTTGCAATCCTTTTTTTAAGCTTCAAACATAATTCTAGCACTCCCAATAAAAGTAAAATATGTTAGGATGTCTATTCTCTAGATAACTTATCTTCTTGTTTTCTCAATATATTACGTATGATAAGTATTGAAGAAGGAGTTGTCGTCTCATATTTGTCATGATGAAAACTATTGAGGATGCAAATGTTGTGATTAAAAAACTAAATGACACTGTAAGCAAACTTCTTCTTTTTCTTGTTATAAATGCAATTAGACATTTTATCATTATTGATGTCATTTATTTTTATAAATGACTTCGTAATTATTGAATGACTTTTTATGTTTATTTTTCATTAAAGGAAACTAAAGGCCTAAGATCAAAATAAATATCATGAAAAAGCCTTTGCAAACATTGGATTTGTTTTCTCTCTAAGTAGACAATCTTAATTTGTTGATAGCCCTGTATAAGGTTTATGCGGGAAATTTTGCTAAGATAGTAGCAATATATACATTTAAAAAACTTTTCTTTAAGAAGGGAAAGTTTCTTAATGCACATGTTTTATGAATTTTAAGTACCTCAAAATCTAGTGAGTTTAGGTTTGTAACATTTTTTTTTTTGAAGACAATGTAGACATTGCCATCTCATCTTTTAATAATTTTGTAAATTACTTGCAATCTTGCTTTATTTAACTCAGTGATTTAAGTTTATAAAACACAAAAACCTCTTATGTATGCTCTTTGTTCTTCCTATGCATACACTCTCGTCATGCATTCCTATTCATATGTATTTATTTATTGCAAAGTCATCATCATGTATACTTCTTACTTTTAGATCACTAACCAATCATTAGGATCTTTTAGCTCAATTAAACCATTGTTAAATTGGTTATTGAATCTAATATGATATGTTACCAATCTGATATGATTTTATTCATATATATTCTTACCTTTATGAGTTGTTAATTATATATTCTTAGGCTTTATCTTATAAGAAATATCTTTGACAACTATAATTACTATGTGTGTGTGAGAGAGAGAGAGAGAGTAGCATAATAAGTATGAATAAAATGAAATCTTTCAACATTATTTCTTTTCTTTTTTATGGTATCAGAGCAAGTTCATATTTATCTATTTCAAATATTATTTGTTTGGATGGCTTTCTCTAGTCCGGATGATATAAAAAGTTCTATTATCTCTTCATCATTAAATCTTCCTTATTTCTATTCAAATCAATGTTTATATTTTGTTCAATTGAATGATTTTGATTATCTTCTTTAATTAATGGTTGTGTTATTACTCATTAGTGCTTGGCTAAAGGTCAATAATTGAATTTATTAACAAAAGTAATATTGCTCTTGATGTCAAATATCCTCAATACAAATCATGGTTGTTGACAATTAGATGGTTCAACTATAGCTGTTCAACATTATGGAGCCACAAATATTGTTGAAATCTTTAACTTAACTTTTTTATTTTTTATTTTTATCCTTCAACATTAAGTTCTTCGATAATCAAGTTTCATGATATTACTCAATTTGTTTTAGAACACAGTTACCCTAATATCAAGATTGGATCAAAGATTTTGCATCTTGACCTGGGTAGACTGGATTAAGTTTTTTTTATCTTTTTATTTTTTTAATTTTCATCCTTCAATATTTTATATGTTAGAAATTAAGCTTTATTTTTTTAGAATTATCATGTTATCATTTTATTTATTAAAAATTGATCTTTAATTTTTTTTCATGCGTTTATTTCTATGAGATTTTTTCAATTTTATATTCATGGTCACAAAGTTTACAAAGTAACTCAATTTAACTAAGGTTTTTTTATTGTGTAATTTTTATTTTTTTTTCAATTTCATCCTCTTTATTAAATTGTTTCAACTTATATCAAGTTTTTTTTTAATCCTTTTCTTATTGTGATTCGTCTTTCTTTTTATTTTTTATTATTTTATTTTTATAATTATATTATTTAAATTATCAATTAAACCAATAACTTGAATCTCAAATTTATTTTATTTAGCAATTTTTTTATATTAATTTTTTTTTACCCTACATCGCGAGATAAAAATCTAAGTGAAAACTATAGCCCTAACCAATCAAATTTCCATGATAAAAGAGGGCGAGACTAATGGACGAAAAAAAGAGAAGAAAAATTAGCACCTTAGGTGGCTACGTACGATACGGATCATGCGGTCGTACCATAATAAAACTTCTAATTTGTTTTNTTTTTTTTTGAGAGATGGATGAGCGTTGACAAAGCTGAACAGACAACTGTACCATTGATCAGAGGCGGCTGTAATCCAAGCCGTCCATTATTCCCTTGCCAAACGCGTCCATCTCCACGTTTTGTTTTAACTTGGCGCGCGTTTTCCCTTCTCCTTCCAAGCGAGGCTTGCATTATCGTAAATTAACATATAGATCATCATAGAAAGTCGAATCCAAGTGTCTCCCCTTCTCTCTTATATATTAAATCTCCTCCTCTACCCTCTAATTCTTCACAGCTTAAATTATACATCGATCAAAAAGAGAATTCATATATTTTGGTCTAGGAAATACTCAGAGAGAGAGACGAAACAGACGATCGGAGATGGCAGATTACGCAGCGGGAAATGGTGATTTCCCGGCGATTCCGACTCACGGGGGCCTGTTCATTCAATACAACATTTTTGGCAATCCTTTTGAAATCACGTCGAAATATCGACCTCCGATCACTCCGATTGGCCGTGGCGCCTACGGCATCGTCTGGTATTAATTATTAGTTTTTGGAGTGGTTTTAATTAGTTCGATTGATTGAATTAGATTAAATTAATGAGTTTAATTTAGCTCGGTGTTGAACTCGGAGACGAACGAGAAGGTGGCGATAAAGAAGATAGCCAACGCTTTTGATAATTATATGGACGCCAAGCGCACCCTTCGTGAGATCAAACTGCTTCGCCATCTGGATCACGAAAACGTAAGTGCCTTGCCTGCCTCTTCACTCTTCCACTACGTTTCAGTCAATACCCTTTTTCTATACTAGAAACGCCAAATGAACACTAGAAAAGAAGGAAGCTCTAACCTGACTACCTAGCCTAATAGTCCACGTGTTGCCTAGAGCCCCCAGCCTATCCTCTCTACACGCTGATGTTTGCCTTTATCGTAATTCATTGTTAAATTATAGTTAGGCAAATACAAAGAAGAAGTAATAAATGAATTATAGAATGGCGAAATACGTTATAATTGTAAGCTCGCCGCCTTGGAACATTGTGAAATAGAATAATACTACACTATATGCGTGTCGTGCTCCGTCGTTAACCGGATTAAATCTTTAATAACATAAAAAAAAAATCAGATGATGATAATTTGAGCAAATATTTGATGATTTTATTAACATATGATGTGAGATATAAAATTAAAATAACTTACAATAAAGGAATTGCAAACTTAAAGAATAACCTAAAATCAAATAATAATAAAAAATAATTTTAAATTTTGAAGAATAAAAACTGAGTAAACCAAGACTAATTTAACCAACTTATAATCGGCAATGTGAAATTAAGATAAAAAATTAAAAATTTTAAAAAATAAAATCTAATAAAAAAATTAAAATTTAGTAAAAAAACTTGAGTTAGTCCGGGTTAATTTTACTAACCTACTCTCGGTATAACCTAACAGGAAAAAAGTGAAAAATAAAAAAGTTCATGAACTAATAATTTAATGCCAAATATTAAAATTAAAAAAAGTCAATGTCATAAAAAAAGTAAAGGAAAAAATATCATGGATGAGATTATGATAAAAAAAAATAGAAGTTAAATAAAAAAATATTAAAAATAAAAATCTGAATTAACTTAAGTTAACTTAACTAATCCATACTTGGGATAACCCAATAAAAAAAAGTGAAAAAATCACAACTTAAAAGCTAATAATTTAACGATAAAGAATAAAATTAAAAAATAATAATTTTTTATCAAAAAAACATTAAGAAAAAAATATTAAATTAACTAGATTAACCTCTCACTCAAGATATGAAATAAAATAACTCAATAAAAAAAAATAATAAGATTGACATGAACGCCTACTTGAAAAGATGATGACTCGTTACTCCCAACACTATTATAGATGGAGGATTTTGGTAATTGTATGGCCTGCATGCATCCCTCGGAAGGCTCGAGGGTATCACATATTAAAACATGTACCAAATTTTTTTTTAATAATATTTAATTATTTAAACTTACCAAATAACCCTAAAATAAATTCAAAAATCACAAGAAAAACCTAAAATAAAAAGATTGAAACAACCATGAAACTAACCTTAGTTTTTTTGGATTTAAAAAGTAATTTAATTATTTAAACAAAATAAAAAAGATCAAGAAGCCCCCTATGTGCATGCTCTCTTTTTTTTCCTTTAGGGATGACCCTTACTTCATTGTGCAAATCTTTTAGAAGATAAAAAAAAGTCTCGAACCAAAGCTAGATATTTTTTTGCTTTTAAGGTTAGAATAATTATTTTATAGTGCAAAAAAACATGTCGTGGCTAATTTATCTCCAAAAATTTTTGCAATGACCAATCAAATCTCTAGAAAAGATGATTCTACCACTAGTTGCAATTTTATTAGGTTTTCTAGTAAAGAGGTAAGAATATCATTTCACTGTTGTGTACATGGCTACAGTTTTTTGCTAATGACTTTCAGTTTTTTTTAATAGTAAAACTGAGAATGCCATTTTGTGTAAATTAGGAACCGTGTTGGTCGCCTTCTACTCCTAGTTTCATCAAGTTTGGTTATATCTTACAATTTCTACTATAATATATTTCTCTTGGCCAAAATTTCATGCATTCTTTCTTTTATAACCAGGTAAAGTTGTTTGTGCATCATCAATTTGAAAGATCATTTAAACTTCGGCAAATTTAAAATAAAGGAAAAGGTAATTAATCTCAACAGAAGAAAAAAAAATTGCATAATGAATTCCCCCCCCCCTCCATACTTGTAGCAAAAATTGAAGGTCCTCCAATTTTATTCATAACATCAGGATTTGGAATGTAAAATGTCTTGTAATGGAGTCAGTTTTTGTAAATTCTAAAACTTTGAATGCAAAACAGGTCATTGGTATCAGAGATGTCATTCCTCCACCTCTACGCAGAGAATTTACTGATGTCTACATCGCCACGGAGCTCATGGACACTGATCTTCACCATATTATTCGTTCCATCCAAGGTTTGTCAGAGGAGCATTGCCAGGTAATATATTTCAGTTTTTAGTTCTTGTTGAACTTCGCAATGTAATTCAGAGTCAAATGCATGACACTGATCTCTTTCTGTTCATTTATGCTGGGCAGTACTTCTTGTACCAGGCTCTTCGAGGATTGAAATACATACACTCTGCTAATGTTATTCATAGAGATCTGAAACCCAGCAATTTATTAGTAAATGCAAATTGTGACTTGAAGATCTGCGATTTTGGTTTAGCTCGGCCAACTTCAGCGAATGAGTTTATGACAGAGTATGTTGTTACCAGATGGTATCGTGCACCTGAGTTATTGCTCAACTCCTCAGACTATACTGCTGCGATAGATGTGTGGTCTGTAGGTTGCGTCTTTATGGAGCTTATGAATAGAAAACCTCTATTTCCAGGCAAAGATAATGTGCATCAGATGCGCTTATTGACAGAGGTACGGTAGATAGAACTGAAGCAAGCAATGCTTGCATGGTTTTAACAAATTTGTGTTTGGAATATCTCTTGTTGTGTCTAGGATCTATATTCAGAAGAATGGTTGAGGCGTTAGATTACAACGTTGTAACTGATTTTCTATTTTTCTTTTTTCTTTTTCCATTCAGAAAAGAGTTAAACTTCGGGTGCGTTCAAAGTGTAGGAAATTAATAATAGAAGGATTTGGCAGAAATATGTAAAACTGTCCCTCCTAAAAAAATTATTCCAGAATAAAGGGGTAATTATTGCTGATATGCGCTAATTGACAATTATTATGTATGTTCGTTATTGTCATTTTTGGAAAGGGATACATGACCAGGGAACAATCTTGGCGTGCTTTGCATCTGATTCTAGCAGTTCAGGTTCTATAGGGTTTCACTTATGATGTTAATGTTTCTTCCAATGAACTAACTACGCATACGAAGTGAATGTTTATCGTAATTTTATTAACCGCAGCTTCTTGGCACACCAACTGAATCTGATCTTGGATTTTTCCGGAATGAGGATGCAAGAAGATACATCCGGCAACTCGATTCGCATCCTCGTCGGTCGTTAGCTGAACTTTTCCCACTTTTTCAACCGCTGGCCATTGATCTTGTAGATAAAATGCTGACATTTGATCCCACTAGAAGAATTACTGGTGAGTTTGACATCCTTATTTTGAAGCTTTTCTGAATACGTAACTGAATTGCAATAATTTTTTGTTGAGATGAATTTTCTCCATATATGTTGATCTGACAGTGAAAGCTCAGTCTATGTTGATTTTGCTGGCTGCGAGGAAAATTCATTTACAAACAACCCTGGAGCTGCAAAACATGTTAAACTTTTTTCCTACTTATTGGGAGTTGCTTCAGCATTTGAGCTCACTTTGCGTTTTTAACTAGCCTGGTCTTTCTTTGATCGTGGTGATCACAAATACTTCCTTAGAAAAACTTGTGCTCCACAAATTTGACATTTCATTAGATACGACTTCCATCTGTTTCTTTCTAAAAGCAAGATTTGTCTGTATCAGTTGAAGAAGCATTGGCTCATCCATACCTTGCAAGGTTACATGACATAGCAGATGAACCAGTCTGCCCAGAGCCTTTCTCCTTTGAGTTTGAGCAACAACCCATGACAGAAGAGCAAGTGAAGGATATGGTCTATGAGGAGGCTATAGCACTCAATCCAGAATATGCATAATATTAGGGAAAATATATGTGATGTCCAGGTTTTTACTTTAATGTTCCTTTAGCACTGCAAATCCCGATGCCATTTACGGCAATGGGGTCACTGTCACAGATTAAACAAGAAATATCAGCTTCTGATGGTCTTTTGTATATGCAAATTTTGATCCTGGACTTGCTAATTGTTCATTCCATCATTTCCATGGTTGTGCACAGCCTTTATAATCGGATTCTGGATTTTGAAGATGTAACTCCCAAAAAAATGTATATCTTATATTAGAAAGAAATACTTCCTCTTAATATTTATAAATATTTGTTTATATTATGTTGTAAATTAAATCATAGTAAAAGAACTAAAATTTTTAGTGGGTTTTCTAATATTATTATATAGATATTTATAACAACAAAAGATAACACTTGAAACTTAATATGTCAATAAGATTAATTATATAAGGTAGCAGAACCAGTTTGTAAGGCAGCAATTATATAAGGTTTCTTTCTGATCATCAATGACAGGGTGCCATTGGAGGTTCTTTAGAATGTGAAGGATGCCGCCCACCGGTTCTTTGAGTTGCCAGCAGAGGCAAAGAGGAGGTACTTGAAAGAGAATTCGTCATCTAACACTGTCCTCTTGGGAACAAGCTAGCTTTAGTCCTCATGCAGAGAAAGTTTTTTGAGTGGAAAGATCACCTCGACCTTGTTTGTATCTCTGAACATCACGTACGCCTTCCTTTATTGGCCTTCTGTGATCTAAAACTCTTTAATTTGTAAACATAACTTGCACTTTTTTTTTTTAAGGGAACAAGTTCTTGAATACATGAAGAGTTCCAGTAAAGAGGTGATGTTCAATTGGACTCGGGCTATGACTCACTCAGCTCTTTTATTATGGTGGTGGGTAGAAGACTAGTAGAGGTGCTGTTGAAGGGCCTAAACATTCTGAACATTAAGGATATTGACAGAAATAAAGAAAATATCCTAACAGGTAGAAAAGGGATCAACATCGACAATTACCCCAAGTGCCCAGAACCTGGACTGGCAACTGGAGTGGGCTGTCACTCTGATATCTCAACATTCACACTCCTCCTCCAAGATGACATCGGCGGGCTATACGTCGGAGGAACCAGTGATGGTGATGTTTGGATCCATGTTCCACCAATTAAGGGGGCTCTTATAATCAATAGTGAAGATGCATTGCAGATCATGAGCAATAATAGCCTATACAACAGCAGGGTTCCAATTCTCATCGTCCACCAGCGGATGGGATGATAGCTCCATTTGCAGAAGTGATCGGGATTCGGGAAAAGCCTGTGTAGAAGCACGCTGCCTTCTCCGAATACATGAAACATTGTTTCGGTAAGGCCCACGGTAGGAAAAATACTATCGCTTTGGCAAAAATATGATTACAATTACATCAACAAGAACCTAAAGCAGATGGGGAAGTTACTACATGTATTGAAATAGTGATCTGACTGAATTATCTTTTGCTCAGAAAAACACTTTTCAATTAGGTACTGAAGGAAGGTGATTTTTTTGCTATGACACAATAATTATTTCCAAGTTGTAGTTAACTTAAGAGCTTAACCATATAATAAAAAAAATATAAAATCTATTACTTTTTAGAGGTATTTTAGTCTTTTTAATTTTCCAATTAGTGTAATTATTTTGATGTGTTCAAAAATAAAATCAACATAACTCTTTCACAAGTTTTTTCTTTATCATTTAAATTTTTTTATTATAAATTTGAAGGTTTCTCGAGCATACAATTATAATTAATATATATTAAATACTAATAAAAAAATTAGTTGGGGCGTGCATAGCATGCACTAGCATATGAACATCCTCCACACTATTTGGGGGGAAAGTGTAAGATTGTTTAATCACCAAACATTACCTTACAAAATAATATTTAAATTTGATATTAATGAAAGCAAAACTTAAGCAATACAAAGAGAAAAAACAAGAGCATGATCTTGATATGGAAATCAAGATGCCTAAATACATGGCAAATGTCTCTTTTCATAGGCCAAAATTAAAAACTATTGATTTGATAACTAATTGATGAGTGGGTGACCAACTCTTGACATGGTAACAATCCTTATCTTCTATTATTTGCCTAAAACGTCATTGATAACATTAAAATTGGAATCACTTGAAAACATGAAAGTTGTAGGAAATTAGCTTAGCTTTCCAAGAAAAAAAATTAAAGTTATTTAAACTTCTAGAACTCTAGATATGGGCAAAAAACTAAATAGTGTTCAGGCTATAAAACATATTCGAACTTCTTTGTTATTGTTATAATTTGAACTTGAAAATTATCTTTTTAAATCTTAAGCTCTCATGAAAGTTATAGATCTATGTCTTACATTTTCATCTATATAAAGTAAACCTAAATTCAAGATCTACAACTCTAAATATGACCAAAATACCGAACAGTATTCTGGTTTGGGCTGCACTAATATCTCTTTTCAAAATTTAGTTATCTCTGTCTTTTCAATTTCAGTTTTTAAACCCATCAATTAATCTTTTTATTTATGTGATAAGCCTGCATTTAAAATGAATATTTATCACAAATTAAAAGTATATTATATTATTAGATGTATTATTATAAAACATGCTTTAGTTAAGAAGTTATTGATACTTCAAGTGCAAAATGATGATATAAAATCTTGATAAAAATACATTTTTAAGTACTAATAAAAAAACATCAAAATAATATATTTTTTATTTTTTAAAAATTATTTTTAATATCAATACATAAAAATGATTTAAAAATATCAAAAAATATTAATGTAAAGAAAAAAATAAAAAAAATAATTTTTTCAAAAATATTTGCAAAACGCAATGAAAAATTTATAGTAATTTAGTTTTCTTTTAATTTAATTAAAAATGATCATTCCCTTTTCAGGGCATAGCTTAAAGCTCCGACAATTTCACGTGGACAAAAGATTTTTGGAATACCTATGTTCTCTCAATCAGAGCAATATAACTTCATTAATAGCATGACCTGAAAAGGGCTTCTGTTTATCGGGTACCTTCCATTGAGAAACAGAGCTCTAATACACAAGCCCCGACAAAATAGATTCGTAAAGCAGC
The DNA here is from genome assembly GCA_015708895.1 of Populus ilicifolia. NCBI lineage: Eukaryota > Viridiplantae > Streptophyta > Magnoliopsida > Malpighiales > Salicaceae > Populus > Populus ilicifolia. The sequence continues at coordinate 520,309 of SRLM01000287.1, read as the reverse complement.
CCACCTTGTTAAGCTCCCGGATCAAACAGATTCTGGCACTCCGAAGCCCAAACACAAGCATCGCCAGTAATGTTCTACAAATGCTTCAAAGATGATTTACTGGTTGGCCACTCAGACGAGATTCTCAGTTTACATTAGCCCTGAAGTAATGTTACCATCACAACATCAATAAAGGCCGGAAGAATTAAGAGGTAGAGCGTAGAAGAACAAACATTTCACATGCAGACACGCAGAATAACGCAGCAACCGTAACGGAGACACCCAGAATTGATTGCAAATGATTAAAGGCTTGCGATCCAGCAGGTAGGAACTTCGAGCATCTTTTACAAGTTTATGAAAAAAATTTGGTGCTAATCTATTTTTTTCCCGAGTCATTGAAGATATAGGGGACGAACTGTATCGGATACAAGCAACACAATAATATAAAAAAGAAAACTCTAAGAACAAACAAACAACTGATTGGAGCAGAAGAGTGCACTAATTAAGATTGGCATCTCTACTTGCCGAAAATTCTCTTTGCTTGCCAAAGGTAACACCTGCTGTGCGATGGCAGCAGTTAGCAAAAATCGTCCTCTGACCTATGATTAGCACACTACACGATTCAGATGACTCCTTCACTTTGGCACTCTTACAAGCAAAGGTTTTCCTTATTTAATTCTATTTTCTAGCCAAAGACTCTCCCTTGTGCTCACTGCCTGCCGTAACCACAAAACCTGCTCCTACCTGGAAAGAAGATATAGCAAAATGACAACATAGAATACACATGAAACTATGCACTGTGTACCTGTGAGAGTGAGAAAGGGGAGAGAGGGACAGTTGAGGGAGAGAGGACCTGGCAGTCTTTCAATACAGCTCGCTCTTGGAGCTGGGCATTGCTACAAATCACGGATCCTTGGATTGAACAACCATCTCCAATAGTAACATGGTTCATGACAACTGAATTAACCACCTGCAGTTACAAAAAAATTAGATTCAATGACTTGACAACTACATTGTCAAAGTTACAATATGTCCTCTTTATGAATATATAAAATTACAGTAAATTATATATGATAGCCAAAGCAGACAACCCAGTAGCTTCATTATAGCTTGTGTAATGATACATGCCTTCTCATTGTAACTTTATGATTACAAATCATCATACCTTCACATTGGAACCTATCCGGCAGTGACGGCCAATAACAGATCGCTTGACACTACACTTGTCACCCATTTGGGAACCTTCCCATAGCATACAATGAGGCCCCACCTACAACCATCAAATTAACTTTTAAGTACACAACCAAATTTATCAGACCAGGTGCCCAAGATAAATTGTTACTGAAATTAAACAGGTGATTTTAGAAGTGTAGTATTTTTTTATTTTTTTATTTAAGTATACTCACAGTAGTTCTTGATCCAAGCTGTGCAGAAGGATGGATGATGTTGTTATGAGCAGAGAAGGAATATCCTGAAAGATGACTGGCATCGCCTATGACCTGACATTTCACAGGTTGAAAATGAGCAATAAAAACTGCACAACCAGAAGTGACAACATAATAATATCCAATAAGAACATCATTAGCATAAACTTACATCTCGATTGATATCACTGAATGCTTGAATCGAATTTAAGCGCTGACAGTACCTGCTCTCGCTGGCAATGTAAGCACAGCATTTATGGATTCTTCGAACATGAGTAGAACCACTATTACCTGAAGAGAGTTCATGGAAGCTTGGAGTAGATGCATTGGCCATGATTTGAGATACCACTGCTTGGTTGTTTTGAGAACCAACCTTCTCATTTCCACTATCTTCTGCTTGTGGCACACCATTAAATAATAACTCTGATTTCTATCATCAAATGTAGATAGTTGAACCCGTTTTAAGTTTTTTTAACCAACATGCAAGGCAAACAGAAACCAGGTATACAAGGAACTTATTTGACTAACCAACTGACTCCGAACAAGATAAGGCAACACATCCTCTTTTAAGCTTTGAAATTCATCCTTCTCATCCAAAACTTCTTGCAAAACAGATCTGAAATAGATAGACAGGGATGGTGAAGATAGAGAACACTTGACATGGAAAAACAACAACAACAAAAAATGACAAGTTGTAAAAAGACCAACCTCTTGAATGCATACATATGAGCATCCATGAGATCAGCTCGTATTTCCATCTAATGAAATGATAGAAAATAACACTAGATTAAGAACCATGGAATTGTTAAATACAACCATGTACTAGAAATATGAAAATCTTTCAAGTACACAAGTTGGGATTTCAATATGTTCAGAAAGCACAAAAACTTAACAATAACTAGAAGATTTTATTAAGAAGATAGGGATAGATGTGTCTCCATTACCTGACCTACTGCACGAAGAATGCTCTTCTGGATTCGAATATCTTTCTCAACTTCAGCTCCTGGAAACAATTCCAGAATGAGCATTATGAGCAGATAAGTGGGAACTAGAATCAACATAAAATCCAAACATAAAACCTGTTGCTATGTGTAATAAAAACTGCTTTGAAGGGTCCAATCCAATGATGTTGTAGCGTCTTGGTTTCTTGATTTTATCCTTTCCACCTGAAGATCCTGACTCTGTAGGTCCACTGACAGGAGCAGGGCAAAGCATTGTGGTCACCACTGCATTATGCTTTCTATGAGCAGCTGCAAGTGCACCAGGAGGAACATCAAAAACAAGATCGCCACTCACAACCTGCAGGAAGATGAAGCATGAATGGCTGTAATGAATTGAAGACTAAGGACTAGAAAAACTTCTAAGGATTTGAATGCTGACCAAAATGTCATTTGCAGTCAAGTGGTGAGCAATGGCCCGAAGAGCACCAGCAGTTCCAACATCTTCATGAACTGCAGCAACCTGCAGCGTTATATAGCACCTATAAGTTCAAATTTTATCAATAAGAAATGAATGACACAGAGTAGAGTACGATGCAGTTAATAAAAATCCTGAAATATAACAATGCCAGCATCGGCAACACCAGAATACAAAATGCAATATGTTGCAGCAGAGCAATTGATGCCAACTCCCATTTGTAGAATTGCAGAAAAATGAAATGACTTATTTTTGGAGAATAATATAAACTGCATGCAATTAATGGTATCTTTGAGACAAAGGAATGATAGCAGTACTATATGACCTCCAGCAAGAAGCTCAAATACCAACAGAACATAAAGTTTCATTGCGCCAACAGAACAGAAAGTTCCAGACTAATCTGGTCCTGGTCCATGACCAGTGTGTTTGCTTCATTTTGACAAATATGCAAAACTAGCTATGCCTTTCTTTCCATCTCAATTGACATGTTCTTGTAGGTTTAAGAGAAAGTGGTGAGCATTTCAGGAAAAAAATCAACTACCTATGTCTACTACTATATGGTTTCAAACCCTAGGAATAAAAAAAACATGTCCCAAATAATTTAGCGCACCAGCACCAGTCATTTTACCAGAAGAAAATCATGCAATAAAACAAGCATAGATAGGTCTTCTGCTCTTGTTATTAGTTATTATAAGCTAGAGTACCCTAAATAATCACACTTCCCATTACTGATGGTGATTAGGGATCCATAATCACCAGGGCACAGTAATTAAACCTAGGTTTCAAAACATACTTTGGAATTTTGCATGGCATGGGTTTGTCAAAACCTAAGTTACAAGATTTAACAGAGCAGTTATGAACTCTATGTTTATTCCCATTTTGTTGCTATACAGACCATTCACAAATCACAGAAAAAGGGTTAGTAAGTGAGACATATCAGGTGACAAAAGAAGGCTTCTAGAAATTTAATGGCATGTCACTGTGCCGTGAGCTTTAATTACTGAGGATAAAAGTTCCGTGAGATAAAAACTTGAGAAGTTTATGAAGACATTTTCATCTCAACACTCAGAATAACCAAGCAATGCAACAACCCATTTTTTATCTCCTAAAACTCTTCAGTGTTGAGTTCAAAACATTGCTAGGATTTTTTGAAGCAAAACACTTTGGACAAATAACAGCCAGATGCTGAATATTCTGCAATGAGAAACACTTCTAAACATCGGCAAGTCCCGCACTTGGATGCATACCCAGGCAGCAACAGGTCCATAAGTCCATGTCACATGGATCACTTGAATTGTAACTATAGTTGATATAGAAAAACAAATAGAACGGTCATTTTTCAAGGTCACATTACAGTTTTAATTGTTTGATTAAACAGTTTGCACAAAATGAAGTCTTGTGTGTCATTACTCTAAACCTAATCATTTCTGAGCAACATTCGCTGCCAATTTCTGATAAGTTATTTCAGTGACTTAAAAACAGCATGCATCATGCAATCAAACATCGAACACCATCAATTACAAATTATATTAGATCAACGAAAAACATTATCTTTTTTGCAATTCAGAAGGAAAAAAGGAAGTACCTCAACATGTAAACGATCAACATAAGCATTTGATATCCAACCACCGACATGAATAGCAGCATCTTCCCCTTCAACAACCTATAATATAACAACACGGATTAAATTAAGAACCGGCATTAGAAAGAAACCCTAAGCCCCAAAGGCAACTAAGAAAACCCATCAGTATTACGCATTTGCTATTACACATTTGCTATCGATTTACTTTAGAATCTTAACAATGGAATTAAACTTTATTTATTTATTTATTTAATGGGTTCGAGATTATGAATGAATATTCCAAAATAGAAGCAGCCTTTTCAAATTCAGTTTTTCTTCTCCTGTTGCCTTTTTCTTCCACTAGTAGAGAAAGCAAAACAGAACACGCAAAAAGATAATAAGGAATCTCAAATTAAAAAGAGAGAGAGAGAGAGAGAGAAGCATACCACAATAAGATCCTTAAGGTTACTGAGTTCCAATTGCTCCAACACGTAAGAAAGAACAGGGCGGTTAGCCACCGGAAGCAGCGCTTTTGGCACCTCCTACATTCGCCAAAAAAAAAAAGCAAGAAAATGAAATCAGAGAGAAGAGCAAATTAAAGTAAATCGTCGTCGGTAAATAAATTAGAGCGTTTATTCAATAGTTGTTCTCTCGAGAAACAAACAGAAAGAGAAGAAGAGGCAAGTGAAGAAACTAGGAAGCAAACCTTGGAGACGAGAGGAAGTAATTTTTTAGAAGTGCCACCGGCAAGGACTACAACTTGAAAATCCATCTCTCAATATTTTGTTTATTCTTTATTTCTGCGAGGGAGAGGGAGAGGGAAGAAGCGAAATCAAGCTAGGAGGAGATATCTTCGG
>SRLM01000287.1:473216-514637 GCA_015708895.1 Populus ilicifolia | reverse complement strand
GTGTTCTTTTTAACCATCACTAGTGAACTCATACCAGGAATTCTTTCAAAAAACAAATATAATAAAATATATCCTCGTGCTTGTTTTTGACGCTGGTTGAAAAAAAATCATTATTTTTTTAATGTTATTGAATTTATTTTATGAAGATTTTTTTATAGTATATTGTAATCTAATTATTATTATTTTGTTCTCTTTCCTCATTGTAATGGCATAATGGGTGATAAATAAGGTGTATATCTTTTTTAATTATTATTATCATGTTCGGTTTTTTAATATTTCCAGGAATGCATGGTTGTTTCTGTTGTCATAATTTCCTGGAAGTTCAAACCTTACCTGTATATTTTAGTCATTAACCCGAATCCGATTTTTGCCTGATTTGGACGGTTGATCTCGTACATGCTCAGATCGACCTGGTTCCCTTGCAGCCCCCGAAGCGCCCAGCAAGTTAATTTATCCACTGCACAGTGCACACCCACGTTTTATTTGTCATGACAAGGATCACCAATTAACTTGAGGAATTCTTCAAAAATGGCCAGCAAGTTATGGGCTAGTGTTATAAAATTATGAGTTTATTTAGAAATGATTTTTATTTGAAAATATATTAAAATTATTTTTTTATATCAACATATTAAAAAATAAAAAAATTAATTTACAAACACACCCTAGAAGACGGGCCATCCTTCGACAAATGACAAATCTAAGAATCCAGACAGGAAAATTTGTCCGTTGCTCGATTTCTTTTTCCCAAGCCATGAAAAGGCCAATCAAATCGATTAAAAAATTATTTCACACTCCCCTCGCACAAGCAACCCACCCATCCACAGGAGACGCCCCTTTTTTCCTTATCGTAAACGGTAGTAAAATTATAATTAAAACATGTCACGTACACCCATGATTTTGTCTGCTATCTAAACGACATGCGCAAGGTAGCCCCAGTAGCACAGCTTTGCCTAACATGCACCACAATAATGAATGGCAAAAAAACTTCTAGTTAGGATTTTCGCCCTCTAGCATTCCACAGTCACACAGGCGGCGCGTCGAATCACCTCCGGCAAGTGAGGCCCTCTGCTCCATGCTCCGCTAATACAATCATAAACCAATACCAATCCCTCTTTCAATCCCCGAATGTTCCTTCCACTTCTCCTTAACAAATCATCAATGCACCCACCGACTTGAATTAACACCACCTTGTTTTCGACGCCTACGCAACTAAACCTCACTGTACTGCCCAGCCTAACTTGTGCCGGCAATGGCGGGCTCTTTATCCTACACCACTCTCCAAATCCCTTAGCGTTGCTGCCGCCGCCGCCCCGCCTGCGGGCATCAAAGCGATAGAATGATAACTCCACCGCGTGACTAGTAAAAATATAAACATACCCTGCCACCGCACATGCAGCCACCACACACCCGCCACCAGGAACGGCCCTACTCCTTAACCACACGCGCGACTCCACATCAAACAAATCCATCGAACTGGCATACACATAAGCCTCTGCCCCTGCTGCAGCGGCGCGTGTCACTTCATTCTCCAAGGCGGCACCTATTTTAAGGCCTCCAATCACATAAAACACGCCATCAACGGCAGCCCCAATGCAACCATATCGCCTCCTTGTCGCCTGTGCCACCACGAGCCAGGTATCAGTGTCTGGGTCATACTCCTCCAATGCTGGCCCCGCTCGTGACCCGCCTCCTGCGACATAAATTTTACCCGAAAGCACTGCAGTAGCAAATTTCTTTCTAGGGTAAATCATTGAAGCTCTTGAAGTAATTATGCCACTCCAGACATCATAACAAAACATTTCGTTTCGTCCAATGATATAAATCCTTGATCCAATTGCAGACAGACGAGCGTGAGAAAGGCTATCCAATGAGGCTACAGGAAAAGGAAGACACGAAGCAACTTTCCACAAAGGCTCATTGGTATCGGCATCATTGTCATCTGGTAGTCGGAGGGAGGCGGCAAAGGGGGCGGATAGAGTGAAGATGGTGGGGTGGATGAGGTGGTGGAGACGGCGTAGGTAGAGAAAAGAAGGAGAGTGAAGAAGGAGGGACCAGCGGCGGCAAACGAGGGAAATGGAAGGGAGGGAAGAGGAAGGGACTCTAGAGAGGCATTCTAAGAGAAGGTCATCTGAAAGAGAAGAGAGGGTGGTGATGGGGGGGATGGAGATGTTGATTATAGGGTTTGGAGAGAGGGGTTTGGAGGTGGGGTCTTGTGGGTTTGGGAAGCAAGATTTCATTAGCCATGAGAAGTGGCGAGAATTGCAACTTTCTGGCATGAAGAGGGGGGCGGGGAGGGAGTTTGAGTGGGGGTGTTAATGGAGGAGAGAGGGGATTTATGAGGAGGTGGAGCAGTTACTTATTGATGTTCGATTTCAGGTGCCTGAAGTGCTTGCTGGACATACATTTTCTCTTAACTTGTCTTTTTGGTCATTGGCCTTGCTGGATTCTGAATAAACACGTGATATTTTCTAATACCATTATTATTGCCGATGCGTGTGATATGTTTGAGAATGATGATCGTAAGTGATTTCTGCCGTTTTAGACAGGGGTTATGATTGGGTTTTTAAAGTATTTTTTATTTAAAAATACATTAAAATAATATTTTTAATATATATATATATATGATTTCTTTATTTTTTATTTTTAAATATAAAGGCATTTACAGAATAGTTAGTGGAAAATTTCAAAACTACTTTATGTAATTCTATGTGAATTTAAATAAATTTGTACAAGGATTCAATCAGGATAGACTCACTGTTTCTTTATAGAAAAAAATATATCTTTTAGTATTAAATTAAATTTAATAGACAATTAGTTTTATAATTTATTTTAATGAAGTTATTATAATTTGTTGATTTGAATTGTTTGGTAATAACTTGGGTTAATTTATTTTTTTTATTTTTAAAATTAGATTATTTAATATTAAATTAAAAATTAAACTTTATAATTTATTTTATTTGTTTTATATAAATTTATTACAATCTTATAATTAGAATCATGTTTTTTTATAAGTTAGTTAAGGTTGATTCAAATCAATGTAATATATTATCCTTTTAGTTTTTTTTAAATATTACCTTGAATTTTTTTTTAGATAAACTATTTTTTTATTAATAACCTAGATTATCTTTAGAATTGCTAAATTAACTAGATTATATTAGATTGATCCTCACTTAATTTAATTTATTTTTAATAAAAATCATATTAGATCAATTCTCATTTAATTTAATTTGTTTCTAATGAAAACCATATTAAATACCCTCACATATTTTGTTACATTCAAAAATAAATTTGATATTACCTGCAGTGTAATACGGGCAATTATCTAATATAGTACTAAATACTCTTATACCTATAATAACTCAGGAATCAACTAGCTTATCAAAACCAATTTAATCAAATTAAAAAATTTTTATTTTTATTTTTATTTTTCAAAGCATTGTTTCAACATTTTTTATTTTTGAAAAAAACTATTAAAAGAATGTTATTTTATACTGATTTAGAATGAATTGGATTAACTACCTGAACTCATGACATAAACTTTGCTTAAAACAGCAACAGCCAAGTCTAATAGTCTCAACCACAGCGAAGGAGTGAAAAAAACTGGCAAGCGCACCTAACGAAACTTGAGTCTAAAGGTAAGTGTACCAAGGTGCCAACAGCTACCCGTAAAGCAACAAAAAAAGAAGAAAGACGGGCTGGGATTGTCATGTCAATTTGGTTAGATTCGATATTTGCCTACACACCTATAGATTCTTGCTTCTTCTTTCTTCCTTCTCTATAAATACTTTATCTCGAACCACATTCTGGGTTCACACATGTCCGGACCCTCTGAGCCTGTTCTAAAAATCTACAAGCTATTGCCAGTCCTGAGCAGTAAGAAAGAAACAATAACATGGTACAGGCTAGTGTCCCTAAATTTTTCGATTGAGAGATGAAATGATATGAGGATTACCTCTTCCATCGGGCACAATCTCTTTTTTTAAGTGGGGTGTTCAGGTAACTTGCACGTACCATGACTAATCCCCACGGCCCACTAAATACTTTGCAAATCCAATAAGCATGTAAGATACCGCGGGGATGACAAACATATACGTTAGAGCTCGAACCCAAATATAATAAAAGGAGACAAGCTCAAGCCCCTTCCATCACTAGTTTAAGAAGTGCAAAATCTTCATAATAAAAGAAAAGGAGAGAGAAAAGATGTTGTTTGGGCCCCAGCTTGGCCCGACTAGTGTTTTGTTCCTTCTCCTCTCAGCTTTTTTAAAGCGTATTTGATTTTGTGGTTGGTTCTGTTTTTTGAACAGACCATATACACAAACTATTTGGTAAAATATAAAACGCAGTTTATTATCTGTGTAACCCCATATAAAACACAGTTTTTTTTGTGTTTAAAACACAGGTTGATTGAAAGCACCTCCAAGCTTATTCTAAAGCTATGTGATTCTTTGTTCTGCCAGATTTCAATTAGCATAAGAGCACCAACAATCACAGTTACAGTCCAGTGATAGCCCCCATGGCGATCCATCCTGTTCTTCCCAACACGCATTCGAGACTCTAGAAACAAAGAAGATGATGAAAATGGATCAGCCCCTGTTAACAGAGGAAATGCACCAGTCGCGCAGCAGAACAACAGAGGACAAAGGAGACACGACAGAGGATATTGGAGAGTGGGGATGGATTTGATGAACTTGGACATGAAGAAAAGCCAAGCAGCGCCCAAACGTGAACAGTAAAAAATTTATTTTATTTTTATCTTTAATTATGTATTATTTAAAAAGATAATATTTAATATTATTTAATAATACTATATAAAATAAAAGGAGATCCCATAATGCATATCATTTATAAAATTTAACTGTAATCTCAATTTTATTTTTAATAATATTTTATTTAATTTTGTTATATATTCAAAAAATATAAAAATTATAATTTTTATTGGATGAATTTAGTGATAGAATTGTAAATAATTTAATGAAAAATAAAAAATATTTTATATTAAATATTATTTATTTTATAATATAATACTAGTATTTAAATCTACAATATTTAAATTAAAAATAATTAGAATTAATATATATTAGTTATTTTATAACTTTAATTTAAAAAATATTCTTCACTAAACATATTAAATTATTTTTTATTCAATCTTAATTTTAACTATAATATAAAACTAATCTAAACTAAAACATTTTTTTATAAAATAATTTTTTTAAATTATAATTATAAAAATCACTAAAATATCAACTATACCTGAAACATTACCCAGCACGCACAAACCAGGTATTTTTTAAAGTCCTGATGAGGTAGGGTCTTTTTGTTTCTACATTTTAAAATATTTTTGAAAAAAATTAAATTTTTTATTTTTTTATTAATTTTAAATTAATATATTTTTAATATTTTTAAATTATTTTGATATGATAATATCAAAAATAATTTTTAAAAATTAAAAAATATTATTAATATATATTTTAATACAAAAAATCGTTTAAAAAACAATAACAACTACACCTCTAAAAAAAACTACCCAGAAGCACGGTGCACGCCACCATCCTCGCACACGTAATCTTATATGTTTACTTGTAGATTATCTGCAACTAAAGACTTAGCTCCACATTTATGGCTAATGATTGCGGTGCACTGAGAACCTCCTCGTTCTATGCAAAGCAGTCATTTTTTTTCTTGATTAATAATTATTTTTAATTAATATGCTATAGATATTCACCACTACCTCGTCAATAATAATATCAAACACTACATCCAACCATGTATTCACAAATTAATTTTCACGTAACTTTCCGATATGAGTGACATGACCACAATCTATTAATATCCTGAATCACCATGCAAACGGAGGGAGGAGATTACCAATTTCTCAAACTCAACATTTCACCTTTTAATAATTCATTCTTGCTGACTTGAACATTAATAAGTCTTTTTATCTATAAAAAAACTCTTTTTTATTTTTTTATTTTTTATTTTATGATCTAATTTCAAGCTTATTAGATATTAAACTTCATAATTTGTTTTGATTTATTTGTTATAAGTTTTGTAGATTTGTCGTGTTAATTTAAATTATTTTTTTTAATTTTATCTTTTAATATTTGATTGATTAAAAAGTAATTTTTATAATTATAATTATTTTTTATAAGAGATTATCATGATCTCATAATTTCAATTGTAAATTTTACAAATTAGTCAAGTTGATTCAGGTTTTTTTTTGTTTTTTTAATTGATTTTTTTCAATTTTATTCTTCATTATTGATTTAATTGAGAATTGAACTTTATAATTTTACTTTTTAATTCATTTATATGAAGTTATCTTAGTCTTCTTGTCCAGGTTTGACAGATTAACCTGGATTGACCAAGTAATTTTTTTATTTTTTTATTTGATTTTTTTAATTTAACCCTTTAGCATTTAATTGATTAAGAATAAAATTTCATGATTTATTTTTTATTTTTTTATATAATTATCACTGTCTTATGCTTAATTGATTTTTTTATTCAATTTTATCTTTTATTAACAAATTAATTTAAAATTATAATCGATAATTTATCTCAGTTTACATTGTACATGATTATTTTATTCTCATTACCTTGAGACATGAATTGGTTTAATTGATTTAGATGGTTTTTTGTGTTTTTTCTAATTTTATTTTTTAATATTGAATTGATAATAAATTAAGCTTAATAACTTGTTTTAACTTGATTTTTAATAAGGTTATCATAGTTTCAATATTCAGGTTAAACCAAAATGATTTAACTCATTTTTTAGTTGTTTTTTTTATTTTCACCCCTTAACAATGTATTGATTAAAAATTAGTTGTAATAATTTTATTTATTTATTTTCTATAAAATTATAAGGGTTTGAAGATCTAAGTGACAGATTTAACAGGTTAACTTGAACCAATATAATATATTATAATTTTAATATTTTAAAAATATGATCTTAATTTTTTAATTAAATTATATTTTTATTAATTTTCTAAATTATCTCTAAATTTATCAAGTCACTAGATTACTCAAGATCAATCCCTATTTAATTTTATTTTTCTCTTATTACAAATATATTAAAAGTAATTGAATATTAATTTTATATTAAAAAAATTAATCAATCTTCCAGTGTAGCACATAAAAGTACATAGTTTTTAACTATGTTAAAATTCACGGATCTAACAATTTAGAGAGCGCAGCTCATATAACGTTATTGCGTGGCTGAATAAAATTACAAGAAGACGACGACAACAATAAAAACCATATCCATAATTATAATTACATATAAAAACATGAAGTTCGTCAAACATTTGAACCGAATTAAATATATTCGGTATTTATTCAATTGAATGATTAATTTGACCGGTGCCAACTTATTTTATAACAATCAAAACCATCTTCACCTGGTCCTTTAGCCCTATATAGAAAAGCCCAAACTGATTTATCCAGCCCAGTATCCCCGTCCGTACCAACGGCTACTAAATTCCAAAACTCAAACTCCTGCGCGTCAAGTTCTTACAATATCACACGCGCGCTTTACATCCGCCGGATCTAAACAATCGAACGGTCAAGATTAATCAAAAAGTCGACCGTTGGAGGGTCCTGGCGTCCCTTCAAAAGGACTCTTCTTTGATTCTATGATCTCATTGCTTCCTTGCTCTCGTTTTCTCCACATAAGCAGAAGCCAACAAATACAAGAAACGGAGAAAGAATTTGCATAGATATTTCAGAGAGGGAGATAGACAAAGGGTTTGTAGAAAGAGAAGGGTGGCGACCGATAACACAGAAGAAGGAGAGACACGAAGTAGTCTTCTCCAAGAGTTTTTATCATCAATACTTGCAAGAGTCTTTGGGCAGAATCAAGGGGAAAATACAATGGGTTCAAGAAACCTTGTTGTATCTTATCAACAACAGCAGAGAGGTAAAAAAACCGGTTCTTGGGTTTTGTTTCTTTTTGTGTTTCTACTTTATTTTTTGAAGTTCATACGGTTCTTTGTGGTTTGGTTATGTTTTAGGTGTGATGGTTTTTGACATGGCTCAGATAAAAATCACTTACTGGGTTTTGATTTTTATCAATCTTTAGAGGGTATTGTTTCCTTTTGCTTGATTTTTGTATTTTGATGGGTTCCTTAGTCTGGTCTCTGATCATAGGTGACTTCTTTCTTTGGGGTTTGTTTCCTTTACAATATGTTGATGTAAACGGTTTTGTTGTGTTACAATTTGGTTTATAACAGGAAGAAATTTACTTTAAAGAGTCCTGTACAGAATTTTCAAACTGGGTTTTGATTTCTGCTTCTCTTTTGAGGATTATCTCCTTTCTTTGCTTAATTTATTCGATTATCTCGAAATTTAAAGGGGTCTCTTGCGGGTTGATGGAATATAAATGAAATTACTTTAAGATCGATTTATCAAATTTGCGTATTTGATTTCTGATTATCTGCGTAAATTAAATTACTTTCACATTTCTGTTTTGATATTGGTATTATGGATAGATTATTGGCATGGATTTCATGAATATCTTTCAGTCCTTTCTTTGGTGTATTGATTTTTTTTTAAACTGTCCTATAAGGTCTTCTCCTGAACTTGAGGCTTATATTATCGTATTTTAACGATGGGTGTCTTTCATCAATTTTGTACAATCTTTCAATCTTCTTAATGTTCCTCGTTAAGTCTTTGCCTCGAGTTCTTTTGAAATACCTTTTTTCCGTGTACACCTTATATTGTTGAGTAATTTTATTTTCCTTTTCGCTTAGAAGAAGCGAAGCAGAAGACTTTTGTGCCCGCAGAGGGAAGGAATAGGAGAGTGCTTCAAGACATTGGCAACTTAGTGAATGATCGCGTCTCTTTGCAAGGGAAGGTAAGCTAAATTTCTCGGGTGATTTACTGTTTTGTAACCGAGAGTCAGGTTCTTTTGGAATCTCACCTAATGGATGAACTGAAGACTTTTTCAATTTGCAGAAACCAGTTACAGAAGTTGTAGACACTGCAGTTGCTCGCAATGTGAGGGCTCCTGCAGCTACAAAGGCACCAGCAGCAGAAATAAAGAAAGTGAATGAGAAACACAGACCTGAGGATGTGATTGTGATAAGCTCTGATGAAACTGAAAAGAGTAAACCTGTTAGTAGAAGAGTATCAAGGACAGGAGTCAAGACGCTCACTTCAATCCTCTCTGCTCGAAGCAAAGTAATTGGATAGTTGCAGTTTTGGTTTATGTATAATTTGTTCTATCCATTCGATTGTTTATGTACTGATGTAATTTATACCATTAGGCCGCTTGTGGTAAGCCTGATGATACACTGGTGGACATTGATGCTGCTGATGTTACTAATGAGTTGGCAGTAGTTGAATACGTTGATGATATGTACGAGTTTTACAAACTTACAGAGGTAAAGATATCCTATGTCTCTCTGTCTCTATCTGACTGTATCTATCTATCTACACACACATTAACATGACGAGTTTTATGCAGGTTGACAGCAGGGTACATGACTACCTGCAATCCCAACCAGACATCAACGGAAAAATGAGATCGATCCTCGTAGATTGGCTGATTGAAGTTCATCGAAAGTTTGAGCTGATGCCGGAAACTCTCTATCTTACCATAAATATTGTTGATAGGTTCCTAGCGGTGAAAATGGTACCAAGGAAGGAACTTCAGTTGGTTGGCATCAGCTCAATGCTTTTAGCCTGCAAGTACGAAGAAATATGGGCGCCAGAGGTGCAGTATTCTTCACTTTTTTAATGCAATACTGCCTTTGTATTTTGTTTTGTTCTAAGTATAATCACCCTGCTGACAAGATGTTTCTTCTTCTGAAATATGTAGGTTAATGACTTCGTTTGCATATCTGACAATGCCTATACAAGAGAGCAAGTTCTGGCAATGGAGAAAGCTATCTTGGGAAAGCTAGAGTGGTATCTTACAGTTCCAACACCGTATGTTTTCCTTGTTAGATATATCAAGGCTTCCATTCCATCTGATAAAGAGGTACTAATGCAAACAATGTAATAATTTTGTTTTCGAGTTCTGCTTTTTCATGTTGATGTCTCCTTGATATGACCCAATATTAATCGGTTGATGTTTTACTAATGTAGACAGAGAGCCTGGTGTTCTTCCTGTCCGAACTTGGTCTGATGCAATATCATGTTGTTGTCAAGTATGGTCCCGCGAAAATTGCTGCTTCAGCTGTGTATGCTGCTCGATGTACAATGGATAAGAGCCCTTTATGGACTGAAACTCTGAAGCACCACACTGGCTACACTGAAGATATGTTAAGGTAAATTTTCTTTAACTAAAAAGATATGGATCATAGTTCAGTTAAACAGTGCCTAGTTAGCCTCCCTGCCAGTAATAATCATGGCATGCGATAATTTGGCACACTGTTGATGCTTCTCTAGTTTGTGAGCTCAAGGCACTATAGTTGGCATAATTTTTTTAATGTGTTTCGGTCTGTCATGCGACAGGGATTGTGCAAAGCTCCTGGTTCAATGTCACTCTGCCGCTGCCGAAAGTAAGCTCAAGGCTGTCTACAAGAAATTTTCAAGCGGGGATTATGGGAGTGTGGCTCTTCTTACCCCAGCCAGAAGCCTTTCATCTGAATCACCATGATCAAATTGCTGAATGTTTTGATGTCTAGATGAATGCCAGCTTCCACATAATCAGTAGTGTTTGGTTAATAGGAAGATCATGCTGCTATTATGATCTGTGTCGGGTTGATTTTATTCTTGTATCCTTCTCCTTTTGGTGAAGCAGCTGCCAAAATGCTTGATTTGATTCTTGTTCAAAGATGTTTTACACTGTTCATGTGTGGGTTGTTGCATGTTATAATGTTATAATGATCATGATATAATGGTTAAAGCTGTTCACCATCTCTGAAGTTGAACCAACCTTTTGATAACCTTCTGAGTTTCTGACTGAAACTTGTATCATGATCATGATATAATGGTTAAAGCTGTTCACCATCTCTGAAGTTGAACCAACCTTTTGATAACCTTCTGAGTTTCTGACTGAAACTTGTATCTTAATTGCCTGATCATATCAGGCAAAGAATGAACTCTTTTTGTTCTTCCTATTTTTCTCTTCATGGAGCGGCCTGAAAAGTACAGTGTTTTGAACATACACAGTACACATCTCGTGCCTACTGGCTGCTGGAATATATGGTTCAGGTTTGATAGACTTCTTGGCCAACGCTAGATTGATTGCATTGTAATTTGCTTTATCTATCTTGAAGTCTCTGAAACTGGTGTGCCATTTACATTTTCTGATCTTTAAGTCAACATGTGTCAACAATGTACAGATTGAAAGGCTAAGCTGATTATTAGAGGGAGACAATATGCTAAAAAGCTGGCACATTATTCATGTATAAACTGGTGTGCCATTTACATTTTCTGATCTTCAAAAACAATATACAGAGCAATACAAAGACGCCATTTGAAAATTAAGTCGTGATAATAAAAACAAAGTCGACAAGTCAACAAGTGTCAACAATGTACAGATTGAAAGGCTAAGCTGATTATTAGAGGGAGAGACAATATGCTAAAAAGCTGGCATATTTCTCTCTGTTTGGATGTTTTTCCAAACAGTTTGGAACATCCCATTTCTCTCTGTTTTTATGTTTTTCCGCTTTTCTTCTTATAGAGTGATTGTATTGAATCTTTTAGATTGTTTCTTCAGTACCAACATCACTGGTGCTAATCTCTGCTGCAGCTCCGTCAACCACTTTGACCTTAGCTCCACAGCAACTCTTTGTGCCATGTGTCTCAACCTTGACATTTCTTCTGCAACAGATCCCATTTGTTTTCCCTAGCTCCAGCTTTCTATCCATAAACTCCGAATTCTCCTTCCAAACCTCTCCATTAGAATAAACCTCCTTCTTCCATATTGGAACAGATGCCTTTAGCTCATCAATCAAAAACTTACAAGCATCCAGGGCATCAGCACGATGAACAGCCGATACAGCAATGAAGACACTCATTTCTCCAACTGGAACTGTACCCAGGCGGTGTATAACAGCAATGGAGTGGATATCCCAGGATGATCTAGCAGATGAACAAATGGATTTCATCTGGCGTATTGCCATTGGTACATATGCTTCATATCTTAGCTCCACTACTGTTTTGCCCTCAAAGGTGTCACGTGTTGTACCTGAAAATGTTGCTATGGCACCAGCCTGCGAAGCACTTACATAGCTTACATATTTGGCAAGATCAATGAGGTTGTTTTCTTCTAATATTTCAACTAGAGTTTTCTCTTCACTGGCCATCTCAGTATGGGACTTCTGATTATATTTACCTTTGGACGTTCAATTTCAAAGGAAAAATCCTTCGTTTAATATAAGATTTCAGGGACCAGTAAAATCATATCATCAACAGGCTCATATTCCACGTGTCTGTCAAATAAAAAGATAGTGTCAATACCATGTGAATGAGGGGACAGTAAGTGATTCTATAACACAAAGGACAAAGATAAAAAAGTCCCAAGCAATATATCACTATCAAAGATCCTTATGGCTTTTAATGAATAAAAAGGCAAGCTCCAGATTGGTATTATCTAAAAACAAATTTTTTTCACAATGCTAAATTTTGATGACACCCACCACTTTCCTAAATTAACCGGATGATTAATTTCCAACATCGCTGTCATTATTTTTCATGAATTTATCTTCCATGACCCATCTTATCAATCAGCCAATTTAACAGCATACTGGACCACATTTTTGAGATGCAAGATAAGCCATAAGCACTCGTTTCATCTCACAACAAGACAAGAAACAAGGTTGACATTGAAGCATTATGGATAACCTATGGAGAGTTGATGCTGAGGTACCCCAGACAATTTGCAAAGCTTTCGATCAGTATATCCTCTCTATCACATGAGGAATCATAATATGCTAACTAAACAACTTGAAAACCTTGCAAACTCATGCTAGCCTTTCTTCACTCCTTGGGTTCAAGGAATGCCAGAGGCAGAAGAGGTGTATAATTCTTTTCCAACCATCAGCTAATTGAAAAAAAAAANAAAAAAAAAAAAAAAACAGAGAGGTAGATTCCACATTTCACGAAACTAATGAGTGGCCATCTTTGATCACCAGTTCATCCACTAAATACAACACTCAGTCCCTTCCAATTCCATGTGCTCTTTATTGGTTTCAAGAACCTTTTGATACAGGTCTTCCCTTTCCAAAGAAGAATAGTCATCAGAAAATTATAAATCAGGATGACCCTAAGCACTAGTTAGATCCTTCGCAGCAAAGAGACTATGGGTTTGTAAAGTGTGGATTTTGTGCAAGCTGAAATAACAAGCCAGCTAAACAGAACATCCTAGCAATCTCAATTTTTCCGTAGCCCAAGGATGCTACGTCTCCTCCGTACTTTTAAACACAAAAAATATATCATGTTGCTTCTGTCTATCCCAACACAATCAATCAAGAGACAGTAACCAAAGAAAATCTCACAAAACAAATACTAAACAATCACAAATAGCAAGACAAATCACAAACCATAATGGTAACAAGCAGACGGCACTACATGCTCCAAATCCAGTTGAAATAACCAACAAACTAAGAAAATCCCAAAAGAATTCACATCATATAAAGCTCAAAACTATACATATATATATATATATGTGGGAAGAAACAGCCATGTAAAAGATAAAAAAAAAAGCGGAGATGTAAAACAAGAAATAGAAAAGAGCAGGTAAAGAGTACATACAGGTTACCTAACAGAGATTCCTCGGTTTCATTACAGAAAACTGATTCTTCCCCCTCCTCTTCACCAATGACTCAATGAGAACCAAACCTACTGCGAGTCAAACGAAGCCTTTATTGGGCGAGTCAGATATGTTTTGGGTCTGGGCCTTGTCAATTTGATTTGAAATGTAATAGGTATGACCTGGGCACTAGGCCGCGCATATGTCCAGTCCAATGTGATCTCTTGTCTTCTTGGGCAATGGCCTGTTAAAAAATTGAAGAAGATAAAACACTACCCTCCCCTTATTTGTATTTCCATTTCTGGATGTTACCTTGAACTTGGAGAATAAAGAATACGAGGTTTTTAAGATAATAATTATTTTAATTTGAAGTTTCCTCTCTCCCTTATTTTTTCGGGAAAAAAATAGTATGCTTATAAATCACTTTATATATTGTTTATCATCTGTGGAGTGTTGCTGACATAATTTTTACATGATCTTTTAATTGCTTAGATAAGATAAAGTTCATTTCACAACCAATAGCTTGTTAAAGTGGGTGAACCCATGACGCTGAACACGAACAAGACCATGCAACCTTTAGCTAGGAGTTTCAAGGCAAATCCCGAAGAAGTAGTGTCATGGCTTGTCGTGATCCCCTAATTATGCGGTCGCTTCCTCTTGTGCTGTTTTTCTCCCTGTTAATGTTTCTCCTGATAAGAAAGAAACAGAACAATCAGCAGATCCCTCCAACGCCTCCCAGGCTTCCAATTATAGGTAACTTGCACCAACTTGGAGATTTGTCTCATCGATCTTTATGGCAACTCTCCCAGAAATAGGCTTCTGTCATCCTTCTTAAACTTGGTGCCATACCAGCGGTGGTTATCTCCTCAGCCAAGGCTGCAAAAGAGGTCTTAAAAACTAATGACCTACATGCTTGCAGTAGACCTGTCTTGGTTGGTAATGGGAGGCTATCTTACAGCTATTCTGATGTATCCTTCACATACACCTATGGAGATTATTGGAGGAAGATGCGAAAGATTTGTGTTCTTGAACAGTTCAGCGCCAGGAGGGTGCAGTTATTTCTGTTCATAATAGAAGAAGAGGTTGCTTTGTTAATTGACACCATCTCTGCATGTTCTTTTTCAGCAACCCCTGTTGACCTCAGTGAAAAGATTTTGTCTTTCACTGCAAACATTACTTGCAGGGCAGCTTTTGGAAAGAGTTTTCAAGAGATCAAAGGGTTGGATGGAAAAAGATTTGAAGTAATTCGTGAAGTCTGTGCAATATTGGCAAGCTTCTCTGCCGCTGATTTCTTTCCCAAAGTCGGTTGGATCATAGAGAGACTCACAGGTCTCCTCCATTCAAGAAGTTTTCGGGAACTGGATGTTTTGCACCAAAGAGTTACAGATGATCACGTCAAATTAGAGGAGGAACAAGAAGATATTGTTGGTGGCCGGCTGATGGTATAGAGAGATCAAGCTGAATTTGGTACAGATCAATTCACCCATGATCACATCAAGGCAACACATGTTCATTCTCTTTTTCCTTTTTCCTGTATTAATTCTTATTGATTTTTTCTTTTTCAATTTATCTATTGTGTTATGGAATTTGAATAGAAACAAACCAGCAATGAATCAAAGATTCAAATAGAAGAAAAGGTGACATTTCCTGGAAACTATATTTAGAATAGTACTAGATTTGTGACCTAAAAATGCCAAGGAAAATAAAATTGAGACACCTGATAAGATTAAAAAAATCTGACATTAGCTCATTCAAAATATAAAATACCATAAGTTAAATTATGTTAACTCATAAACTTTACAACAATAAATATAAGATTAGAATAACCTCATTAAAATAAAAATAAGAAAAAAAAAAGAACTACTTGAAAGCATAGGGGGAAAAAAAACAAGAAAATTAATTTTTAATATATCAAATGTTGAATGATGAGATTTATTTTAAAAAAAACTAAAATCAACTCGTGCTAACTTTCAAAACTAGTGACTTTAATCATGAATTTAAGACTTACCTTATAAAAGCCAAACAAAAAAAATAACAAAGCAAAACTCTAGAAAAAACGATAAAAAAAACATCAACTTAAAAAAAAAAACCAAACAACTATTTTTAAACTTGGTCTACTATTTAAAACTTGCAAATCTAGACTTGATTTGAATTAGAATACTTAATTGCTAACTAATTTAATTTTGAAGGATGAAATCATAAAAAAATCAATAAAAAAATAAAAAATAAATTTGATAGGAAGAAAAATGGAGAATGAAAATGTAAAAAAAATCTAAAAAAAAATCTCAAGCAAAACAAATAGTAATAAAATGATTGGAGACTGAATTTGAAAGATAAAAAAAATAAAAGATGATGAAATTTTAAAAATATATAAATTTATGACACAAGTGTGTTTTAATTATTTAAAAAAAATATGACATCAGGCATAAACACGACTAAGAAAAAAATGATGAAAAATAAGGAAACCAAAAAAAAAAGAGGAAACAATAAAAAATACATAGTTAAAAAAACCGTATACAAGGTGGATAAAAAAAAATAAAGCCTAATCAATAATGATATGAATGGTGAATGATAAAACTAAAAAAAAAATATCAACTTTAAATAAGGAGAAAAAAACCAAAAAAACTCAAGAAAACTTTTTAAACCTAGACAAAGATCTTAAACATGCAACCCATTAAATTTTAGATCTTGATTTAATTAAAAATTTTAATTCCTAACAAATTTAATATTAATTAGCCAAAGTAAATTCAACAAAGAGAAATAATTAAAAGATCCAAGAAAACCTAGGTAATATTTAAAATTAATGAAAAATCCTAGAGAAAAAATAAAAAAATAATTTAAAAAATTTATTTTAAATAAAACAATTAACAATAAAAAAATAAGAACTAAATTTGAAAGAAAATAAATAAAAGGGTATGAAATAAAGAAAAAATTCTAACATCATAATTATTTTTAAAAAAATTCATTTCATATATTGAAGGAAGGGGTCACAAAAAAACACAAATTTAAAGAATTATCTAAAAAAACCCAATAAAAAATGATAACAAAAACATGATCATTTTCAAGAGCAACAAAAATTTTACAAAACAAAAAAGAATTCATACTTCAATTGAATAAATAGTAAAAGATGAAATGGTAGAAAGAATTATCTTTGATAAAAAAAAAACAAGCAAACCAAACAAATGTCTTAAACTTGGTTAAATTTGAAAATCTCACAACTCATGTTTGAATCCAATTTAAAAGTTTATTTTGAACCAATTCTAAGAACTTGCTAAACTAAGAAATTGACAATCAAAAGAATAAGAGTTAAATGTATTAGGAAAAAAACCAAAAAAAATAAAACTATAAAACATAATCAATTTAAAAAATGATTTGAAATTAAAAAAATAACAATCAAAATAATAAAAATAAAATTTAAAAGATGAATACTTTTAAGAGAATTGAAATTGAAAAGGAATAACATTTTTTAAATTATTAAAAATAAAAAAAATCATAATTAAAAAATAAATCAAATCTAAAGAATTAACAAATTAAAGTTTTATTCTTGAATTTTTAAGAAATTAGTGGGAAAATATAGGTGGGGGAGAGAGAAGAACACGAGGAAAGAAATAATTGTAAACACCAAACCACTATAAATCTTGGAACATGTGACCTTGTTGGATCAAAGAAGTTGGGATCTTATAAATGCCGCACTTAAAAGGCGGCATTTGATAGTCAAACAACCTTGCACATATTATTTGAACGGCACGAAAGCTATCCACATGTTACTATATGCGTTGCACGCTCTATTATATTGTTTTAAATAATATTTAATATATGTGTATTACTATAATACCTATGAGCAACCACTATATTTATAATAAAATTAATGGAAAATGATCAAAAAAACTCTTATGAGAGAGTTATATTGTTTTTATTTGAAAGGACATCAAATTAAGTAATTATATAATTTTAAAATAAATGAAATGACTAAAACACTCTAAGTAAAAAGCATTGTATTTTTTTATTTTAAAGCCCAAGTAATAATTTTATCATTTAAAAAAGGAAATCGATAAATCTAACCCTACGTAACATGCTAAATATAATAGTGTCATGCTTAAAAGTCAAATTTTCATCCTAAGCCTAGTTCAATTGTTTTTTTTTTATGATGAATTGATAATTACATTAATCTATGTCTTATTGTCCAGTAACATGAGAAGAATTAAGTATTTTTTTTTAATTTTTCACTATAGATGGTAATAGATAGTGGGAATTCTTCCATCATGATACATTTGCCCTTCTTAGAATGATTAAAGATGATTAAAGATGCACTTATGATGGTTCTACAATGGTAACCTAATTCAACAAATCAAGTGAACAAAATGAAGAAATGGTAATGAAAAATAACAATTAATTTTACTTATGTTAATTCTTCTTGAAGAATTAACCTAACAAAACACCTCTCATAAGATATGCTCTCTTTTTCCTCCCATGAATTTGGTCTAGGAGGCAAAGAGAGGATTTATTCAGGAAGAAGCACCCAATCATTAAGTGATTATGAATAAAATAATCTCAGCATGAACCACCTGCTGGAAAGTTGCTCTCCTGGCTGCTGCATCAATTATTCCAAACCCAATCATTTCCATACTTTTAATTATTTAACTTGAGACATTCTGCACCATCCCTGGAGACAAACATGGTGGGTGGATATTTTACATTATACAAAACTCTAAACATTGTGCTTATGTTCGTCTTACATTTTAATATGGATTTATTGCTTAAAATTTTTATTTTTATATTTTAGTTTTTAAACTCTTTTTTTTTAAAAAAAAATGTGATTGCATCTTTTATTGGCAAAATTAAAGGCAATTAATCAAACTTTTGATTAAAAATAAAATTTAGAAAAAAGACAAAAAAAAAAGACGTGACAAATAGGTGATGATTTCAAAATTCCCACAAATATTTTATTTCTGTCCTTAATTTTTTCAAATTATACCTATTCAGCCGCTCAATATTTTTGCAATTCGATAATGGTATAAAGTTTATTTTTATTATTTTTAATGTAAAAAATGGATTGAAAATTTTTTTTAAGCAACCAAAAAAATCATGATTTTCCAACAACTATTTGGAATATGAAAAAATCAAATGAAACATCGACTAAAGGTTTTTTTTGAAAAATATACAGGGCCATCAGTTTTTAAAATTTAAAGTCCACCTGCACCTAATAACATCTTACCTATTTTTTTATTCATATTTTTTAAAAAATAGATAGTTTTTTATGTAATTTTTTAATAATTTTTAAATTTATATTTCAATGAATGCCCCTATATGATATTTTATTTTTCTTAGTTAGCCTTTTATAAATGGAGATTAGTTTTTAATTATTTTTTTGTATTTAATATATAAAAAAGATTATTATGATTCATCTATGAAATTTTTTTATATAGATAAATTTTATTTTAAAAAAAAAAATATTTATTTTTGGATATTCTTTCTAATATGTGCACCATTTCATAATAGTTTTTTTTTTATCTTTTTTATTTTATTCAATCAATTTTAAGTGTTTGTTTGTTCCTATTATTATTTGATTTAATAAACAAATAATTTTGATAAATAAATTTATTAAACACAACTAGGTGGATGACTTGTATGCAAGATCAAATATCTTGATCTATTTATATCTCCTGATTTTTTAATTTTTATTTTTAGTTGTTTTTTATGATTTATTTATTTATTTACATAGATAGTTTTCAATTTATTTAATTAGATGTGTGCAAAGGCTTCTTGGTTTATTATTGGAATTTTTTATGTAAACAAAACGTGTCTGAAAAGTTTGTGTATTCAATTTTTTTATTAAAAAATAATATTCAAATTACGATAGAATGTAGGTCAAATAGCTAGTAATAGAAAACTCTAAATGTTTTGGATAAAACATACTCTAAATGTTTGGTATAAAACATTATGTATACAAACATTGTTCATCCTCTCATATTTTATTATGCATTTACTATTCAATTTTTTCTATGATTGCTTTTTTTAGCCAAATTAAAACATAATTAAATTAAATTTGTTGATTAAGAATAAAATTGAAAAATAGATAACCAAAGTAGAAAATACATCATGAATGAGTGATAGTTTTAAAGTTCTCACAAAAATTTTAATCTAGTCATTGTATTTTATTAACTCTACCTATTCAATCCTTCAATATTTTTGTAATTTAATTTTGCTATAAAAATTTATTTTTATTATTTTTAGTTCCTTATTTTAGAGAAAAAAATGGAGAGATAGTTAAATTATTGTGGTAAATAAAAAAAAATTATCATTATTTGATGAGAAAATTTTTATCTAAACGTTTTTTAGGTCTTTAAATGCTATATATGAGTTTGACAAATTATTTAGACTCTTTTATAATGTTTAGCGTCAAAAATAGATTTCTAATAAGAAGAAAAAAACACCATGGCCGGCAACAGTAATAGTATAAATTTAAAAAACATATGAGCCATACCTATCGGTCGTCGCCGTGCTGTGCTGGTTGGGGAGACCGTCAGAGAATAAACATGGAAACCGCCGTGACGAAGCTCAACAATGGCAAATTTCTTGCTTTGTTTTTACTGGGTTTTACCTTTAATGAAAGAGACAACTGGTCAATCATATATCAACATGATCTGAGATTTATTTGGTACCCGGAGCGAGGTACATGTTTTCTGTATCGTTCGTTGGAAGAAGAACTGGCGAGCATGACACTGAAGGGATTGTGATGCCAAATGTTGATCAGTTTTTGACATTTCCATCTATTTTGGATGGATACACGTCTCATGAAGATATTGCTTATTCAATTACACGAATCAGAGAATTATTTGGTTAGATTCATGCGGTACATGAAAGTTTCATCACAGAGACAATTCCAAGCATATTCGATGCAGTTTCCATAGTTTAGAACTTCAAAAAGCATATTAGACACAGGATTCTTCAGCTTCTAGCAGAAATATAGCTCATAACTCTTACAACAATCATCAATTGTGTAGCCATCATACAAAAACCATTCAACAGAATCGAGACAGCTGCAATCCATCTCCAATTGTAAGTGGGAATATGTTAACACTATTAAAAGGCAAATTAAAAAAAAAATGCCTTAGTAGGGGCAGGAAAAATTAAAAATGAGGAAGAAAAAAGAATGGTGGAGGCCCACAAGGCCACAACACAGCATGCCACATCCTACTATTACAAACCTATGATTCATGTGCAAACTCAACTTAATTACAATTAGTGAAACAAAACAGTGTGGAGGTTGGTTTAACTTCCTAAAGGAGCTCTGTCATCTGGCCCAGCGAGCATAATCTGACATTCCAATAGTTCAAACAAAAAAAGGGTCAATTGATTTGTGGACGATGCAGAAAGATGAATCAGCTACGCATACAAAATTTTAATCCAAGAATCCATATATAAATTTTGACACACTTACATTGCAATCAAAAGCAAACCTCCTTGCAAGCATGATGGCTGCATTCCTCTCTCTTGCTGATTCAAATGCTAATACAAAGGAAACCCCTTTCTTTGCTTGCCAAAACAATGCTTGAGCTGCAGCGTTCCCACCTCCTCTAACTCCACACAGCTAAAGCACAAGAATAGTGTGAGTAATGGCTGTGTCATTTGCTATAAATACCAAATCAAGATGTCCAACATAACTGTCAATAACGTTTTAGGCACATATGAGGTGTGTGAGTGTGTGCGTGTCTGTCCTGAGAGGATGGACCAAAACATTTGCAATCAAATAAGAATAACAGAAAAAAAGAATTTAAGGTATGAGCTTTTGTAAATACAAAACCATCTTATCTCAAGATATAAGGTTTGAAACAGCCCATTATACCTGCATTGAAGTAGAGTAGTACTCTTTAGCAATTGTCGACTTCCCTTTGCAAAGCTTCATCCTCATCTTTCCGACATGAAGCACATGAATAGATTCTGATGTATGATCCAACCCATTCATCTTGGTAACAACTACCTGTAAAGTAAACAAAATCAATGGAGACTAATGGCCACCTTAATCCTTATGATCACCTTTATAAAAAAAAATAAATGATTCAGTTTCATTTAACCCAGGCCCACAATGAATGGACAACAGGATAAACAACCTCTATAAATTTCCATAAGGACGATTTTAAACTTCAATAAGCTATCCTTGAAGAGTTATTATTAGTATGACGCTCTCAACCCATGAGCTTGTAGCTCAATGACACTTGCAAAACAGGAGAGGTGAAGTCTCATGCTTCTGCTTCGGTCACATTTGTCAGTTTAATGATCCGTGATACCCGCACACCCCATTGCATTTTAGTAACAACAACATGCATTAAACAAGACTAGGACGTGTAAGTTTCCATGCTCCAGGAAAAGCAAAGAATGGATGGGAGTCTAAATGCCACCCTGATCCTCACAATGGTTAAGAAAATAACATCCACAAATCAATAACAGAAGCAGAATGGGGCACCTAACTAACCACTCCCAATGTCATGCCTCATTGTGATTCTTACTATTTTCTCAATGTACATCTTTTCCTATTTTCTCTATGGCATGCACACTCTCACAAGGCCATAAAAGTCAAAGAACCTTCATTGCACAAAGTAGCAGACAGTCAAATATCATTGCCCTTTCACTGACATATTGCAGCAAGTACGGTAGAAGGAAAAACATCAGCAAGCCCTCAGGATTCAGGAACGGACAGAAAATAAATATCCAATCACCATGCACACAAGCACTTTTGCCTATATCATGTGAGCATCTGAAGGGATTTGATGTTGGACTGGGTTCAATTTGAAAGAAAAAAAAATGACCAACAACAATGGTCAGCCTGGCTGAACTTGACCCACAACCCATCCAACATGCCAGAATGGTGATTAGAATCACCAAAATGACGATTGCAAAGAAGCACAATATGAGTGTTCAGCTAACATGAAAGAATAATTCCCAAATATTGATGACGTGCTTAGCTACTTAAGTGAAAACAGAAGAAGCTGAAACAGTATTAAGACAACTTACATTGAATTCAACATCATGTTTTCGCACAAGTGCCTCTACATAGCTTCCGAGACCAGCAGCTGGTCATAAAATTACATCAGCTATTTTATCTTATGCGAACACATGGTTCATAATTTATTTATTTTATCTTATGTAAATGCATGGTATATAACTTTACATACAAAAGAGCGAAGCACAGAATTTTTTTTACCATTTTTCATAAATGAATAAAAATTGAAAATAACATAGGAAGCTTGGCAGAAAACAGAGCTGACAGGAGAAAGATGATTATGTAGCCAACCCAACTAGTTTGGCTCAAAGCTTAGTCGAGCTGGGTTAATAAAAATTGGAAAACAAAAACCAAATTAGAGAAGCAGATCAAATACAGACCAGGATCAATGGCACAAGTAGTGGTCAAAGTGAATTGTTGGCCATCAGAAATTATTTCAGCTTGCAGGACTCGCCCAACATCAAAAGGCTCTGGAGCATAAACTGGTTTGGTTGCTCCTGCGAAGAGTAAAATTAATGAAAGTAGTCAGTAGTCTAGTTTATGCAATATTCATGATAACTAAGCATAAATCATAAACAGTCCTAACAATGCTTTTCTACTTTATGAATCCCCAAGCACTCACTAGCAAAAGGCAATTTCATTCAAGCCCTCTCTGTGGCTCTTCCCAAATTCAATATCAAAATGCTTAACTTGTTACCCCATTAATTTACTGTCAATTCATCTAAACTTACAGGGCAACCATTTTCACACAACACATGCCATTTTCTACTTTAGCCATACTAGATAAAAGAAGCCATTTATTCAGACAAGCAAACATTCCCATATCTAATACTGAAATCTGAATTTATGGGATTCCCACGCCTCATTTCCTCAATAAAATATTCTTTGTTAATAGTTGATTTGGAGTAGAGGCAGCATTCCATCCCACAATTTGTTTGCCTAGCAAAAAGTTTGATATAATCCATTTTATTTCATGTATTGACAGATTTCATGCCTCATAGCAACTGTTTCAATCACAAAATGACAATTATTTCACTAAGGGTGGACAATGGCCAGATCAAATCTAAAGGACAGCAACTAAAGTAACTTAACCGCACTAAGAAATGCTATCCTCTGATAAAATAGAATCAGTCACGAAGCATCTACTTTACTTTGTTCAATTGTCCAAAGCATCCAGAAGAGAAAAAATGATTGAAGATGGAAACCTGATATAAGGGCCTTTTTGACATCTTCAGATGATAGACGATACCACTGAATGGAACATTCAGAAAGTTCTGGAGCATTATCAGAGCAAGGATTAATCCGCAAACATGAACCTAATGCTTCAGAGCCATCTAATTCAAATAAATGGAATATGCTCTGCTCGCCTCTCCTGCTCCTTGCAAGCTGGGAAAGATAGGGGGGACATAATATTTAGTCAATTCTCTGATATATACTATTCAACAAGTTTAATATGCAAAGTAAACCACAAAATGATGGAAATTACAACTGAGAGTCAAACACAAGAGACCATAACCAAATATCACAAGAAATGTTTTTAGAAGAAAGCGTGCATAGAGAATTTCCTCTAGCCATTGAGTCACTCTGACAAAAGCATATAACATTCATCAGAGCTTAAACCAGATCCTGAACCATTCAAAGACTTTTAAATGCTTGAATTATGAAAACTAACAACTTAAATGTATTGCCCTGAATTTTCAGATACTTCTACTTTCTTGAAGATTTTAAACAAAAATCTCAAATTGGAGAACTTAACAACCTATTGGCTGGGAAACAAATGACTAAAATGACAATTAAGGAGAGGCAAACTATGCAAGTCAAATGATAAAAGAAAATTCTAAGATTGGACAATGGTGGAAAAGCAGCAACAGCAAAGCATATTAAAACATGCAGTGAAGAGAGAACTTAAGAGAAGATGTTGCAAATCTATTTATCGCCAACACATGATATCTTAACAACAACAACAACAACACCTCCTTCTGAAGCTGCAGAGAACATTTAGACTTCTCAGCAAGTTGTATCCTCAATGCTCGTAGCTCATGTTCCATGTCCATAACCTACAAAAATAAGTTCAATTCACTTGTGATCAATAAATGAATGTGAGTCCACAAATTTGAAATTTCTGAAAGCTATAGGTCATCACAAGTATTCCAGATAAGTATAAGATCATAATCCTAGAAACTCAATTTCCCTTGAATTTATTGGATAACTCAAAACACTGCACATTTAATTTTTATTGCAGAAGCAAACTACATTTCAAGGAAACACAAGGGGAAGTTGATAGTTCTAACTTCCAAGAAGTCCTGAAAATGGACATATACATGCATCTGAAAGCAATTCAAGAATTATGATTGTTGAGTATCAGTTTGAAATGCAGTTATAGACTCATGATAGGCTTAGAGAATTAGATAAACAACTCTGGAGAAGCCACTAATGAGCCTCAACTATGTTAGAAGAAACTTCATCGAATTACATAAAAAGTGAAGCAAATTAATTTGGTGACTAGAATGTTCCATCAAGAAAGCAATTTTCACCAAAGATCCAGCACAAACCTTGCTTGGCTGATGCAGCATTTTGATCCTTCTAGCCTCTTGAACCTCCTTCATTAATTCTTCCAAGTCCTAGTATGCCACACAAATATTTTTGTTAAGAAATAAGAAGAAAGGAAAGCATGCAGCAAAATAATGCATTCCAACTTGAACATGGGCCCTAAATGAAAATGAAAAGTATGTCCAACTGTCCTCTTTGATTTCAAAAGCAGCCAAGTACCAACTCAATGGCTAGTACCAGAAGTACTGAAATATGAAAAGAGGATATCTATCTACTGTCAACATAAAAAGGGACAACTTCAGAATTTATAACTTAACTAAAGGCAAACTCCTATTGAAGCTGTAATAACTAATAATTAATACAGACCTGCTTCCCCAAAGCTCGAGACATTCGTTCATGTTCTTGAAGAGCCTCTTCCACCCTCTGAACTGTCGCTCTGGCACTCTCAATTTCAGCACGAGCATAAGCTCTTTCCTCATCGACAAGTTTCTTGGCATCTTCTGAAGCCTACAAGTGGATGCAAGCACTAGATAATGAGGCAAAAAAATTCCTTATTGTTATCTCAAATTAAAAAAGGAAAGAATAGAGAACTTGATGGATGGAATTTACTGGCTTGAGAAAAATATGCCAAATTCTTTCAAAGACAAGATTACCTGCTTAAGAAAATTTGCTAGCTTCTTTACTTCTGCTTTTTCTTGAATCAACTCTCCTTCCCTCTGAGTCAGCTGAACCGCTAAAGCTTCCACCTAGAAGAAGTGACCATAATTCATCTTCCACATAAGTGTTTTAAGTAGTAATGGCATGGCAGTAACAACCAACTCACTGAGTAACACATAAAATCAATTTTTTTGGAAGAAGTTTGATAAAAGATGCAGTGAAGTAACACCAACCATGGCAATAGCTTCCTCCACGTCATCCTTGTTTCTACCTGCCACACGTCCTTTTAACGATTCTAGCGCATCCCTAAGCTTCTTCAATAGGACATGTTTCTCCAATGAAGCAGCCTCTCTGAGCCTAGCCTGTAATCCAAAGATGAAAGGCTTATCATTCAATTCCTATATCACCCGCTCTCTTTGGAAATTAATAATTCCAAAGTCTTAAAGCCTGAGAAACGGAGAAAAACAACCACTGAAATGAAAAAAAAAACAGACTTCCAACTTTTTCCAAAATTAATTGATGCTCCATTCAGTTGACAAGAAAAAACTCGTAGTTAAGACCATGTAATCAAAAAGCTGAATATAATACTGCCAGTTGGCATGATTAATTTCTCAGGAACCAAATGGGTAAACTAACATACAATTGAGGAGGTCAAGTTATTAGAAAATTAGCCTCAATAATCCACCTACGGAAAAACAAATCAAGTTTCCAAAAAGCAACACAGAATGCTGGATACAATTTAAAAGAAACACAACCTCTTCTGACAACTTAGCAGCAGCAGCCATTCCCTTTTCAAATTTACTGGCAAGGTCACGGACAGAGAGGCGTTTCTGCTGTTCCAAAAGCAAAGCAGTCTCGCGTGCCACAGCCTCCTTCATGGACAATACTTTGGGGTCATCTTTTGTATCCAGAATCTGATTGGTAGCTCCAATTTTGTAATTAGGAAACCGACTAGAAGCAAATGCAACATCTGCTGATACAGCTAGGACAGCATCTTTTTGCATAGTATCTCCAAAATCACGGGTTACCCTAGTCATTGTCTCAATCTAACGAACCTGTTGGACAATCAAATAAGTAATATCAACAGAATTGGAATTAACCAGACAATCATGGTAAAAAGACTTCTCAGCAAAAAAGAAAAATGTGGGTCAGTGCTTACCAACCGAAACCAACTCAATCAGTATTAATGTGAGGGAAAAACAAGCAACCCTTTTTACTCTCTTAAAACAAATGTAAGATTTACAACTACTCATTAGCTAAGAGAACAGGAACTTCCAACGCGAAAAAAACAAGAAATTCTCGTTTTTAATTTTCTCCTATTTTCCTAAGTCTTTC
This sequence comes from Populus ilicifolia, assembly GCA_015708895.1. Classification (NCBI taxonomy): domain Eukaryota; kingdom Viridiplantae; phylum Streptophyta; class Magnoliopsida; order Malpighiales; family Salicaceae; genus Populus; species Populus ilicifolia. The sequence goes on along the minus strand of SRLM01000287.1, from coordinate 487,398 downwards.
TCAACAACCAAACAGACTGTTAATATCAACAAACAGAGCTGATATAACATTAAAAAAAAAATAGCAAGAAACTAAACATTAAAAGATAACAAAAATAATAATTTCTACAATCATCCATGAAACAAAAGGAAAACCTTCAACTATAATAAGCTTTAAAAGTGATCAAAAAACAGCAGAAACAACTCTAAACAAAGACCAAAAAGTACCTAAAAAGAGACCAAGACTGAAACAACAAAGCACACACAATAGTACTGCTAAGAAGTCAAGGAAAAGAGTTAGAGAGCATGAAAATGAAACCCTAGCTCTCTAGTATCTTTTGGGGTTGAAGAAAAGTTAAGAATGGAGACGTAAAGGGAGAAGCTTGAGGACTTACAGATCACGAAGATACGTGAAAAGGAAAGCAGATAAATGAGAAATAAGAGATGGGTTTTTGAGATTCTTGGGTCAGAGGCAACCTGAGCAAGCTAGGATTTAATTTTTTTAGAGAATTTGACTGTTCATTAACAGACAGACAGGATGACGATTCTTCAATGGATTTAAATGGAAGATGCAGAGTAGGGGTTGCGGTAGCCTTTTGCTTCTTTTTTTTTTTGGAACAAAGCAAACAAGGAAGAAGTAAAAACTAAAAAAGAAAGAAAAAGCCGCACTTATGACTTTGTTAGTTGCTACTCCTGTTTTTTATTTTATTTTATTTTCAATTAAGTACCACTTTGGCTTGAATGTGAATTCAAGATGGACAATTGTTTCCAGATCAGTCTTTGTTGAACTTTAATTAGGTAATCTATGTATGGATTAGTATGAGACTTTATGATTTTAAAAAATATTTTATTAAAAAAATCAAATAAAATGACGTAGATGTTATGAAATAAAAATATTAAATCCAGAAAGAAATACTTTAATCCGAAACAATTTGAAATACTATTTCCAGCTTATATTTTACCAGATACAGACAATCAAGCACTCAAGGGTTACAATGGCCGTTGGACCAGGTAGCCTGGTGTGTGGATGTCATCACGCTTGGAAGACAAAATCCTTCTATGGTGGGTCCTACACCTTGGTGCCTCTCCTGATCCTTGAGGAACGAGGATCGGCCTGTCATGACAGACACAAGAGCAAGAGACTTCGTTACCTGTTGAGATGATGTTGTTTTTTGTGTAAGCATGGAGGGAGTAATTCTCGAAGGGACCGTCCGTCCTCTTTCTGCTAGTTGACCAAGAGTTGTATACGCTACCGTATAGTATTATAATAACTTCTGTTTCTGTCCATCTAAAATAATTGTTTGGTTTCAATTTGTTTGCTTTTTCTTTTTTTTTTAATACACGCATTTAAACTTTAATATTGTAAAAACTAGAACGTGCCTATCATCCATAAATATTTTTTTTATTTTATATATAAAAATTTATCTCATAATAAATTTAACCAAACACCTGTATTTTTAAATTTATTTTTTAAAATTATAACTAAAAATATTTTTTTAAATCATAATTTTAAAATTATAATTATAAAAATTATTATACTACCAAACATGTAATATATTAAAACACTTGTTGAGTGTTTATAATTGTTGTCAAATTGAGGTGGATGCATGATTGTAATATTAGTTTGCACGTCTGTACTATATTATGAGGACCATAATTTTCTTGAAAATAAAAATAAAAAATAATATTCATGCTTGGGAAATTATTTGGCATTACTAATAAATTTAAATATTTATTATTTTTTTAATATCATAATAAATTTTCATTGCAAAATGAGTTTAATATATAGATTTAATAAAATAAATTAAAAATTATATGGAATGATAAATAATAAAAAAATTATCAAAGTTAAGTAGAGATATACATGTATATATCTAGTTGAAAGTAAAGTTTTTTTAAAAAATTATCTAATTATAAAAAAATGATTTTTTTTAATGTGAGCCATTTTAAATAATCAAAAAATATATATTTATTGAGTGTAAAATTATTTTTTTATTAAAGTATTTCATGTCTGATATAATGTTTTAAATTGAAATTATTTTTATATTAAAAAAATATTTTTTAATTATTAAAATAAATTAAAAAATATCAAAATATCTTTTTCATATTATCATGCATGATCGAAAGCTAGAAAAAATCACAATGTGGTAGAATTATATTCAAAATCTATCCAAAAGTCTGATAGATAAAAAAAATACAATTCAAATTAAATTTTTATGAATAATTTATTATTGGTATTGTTATTTTTATATTCCACGTGTAATGAAAAAAATAAATTATTAAAATTTAAATAAAAAGGTATAATATTTATTCAAGAATCATATAAAAAATTGAAGAGTTCGTGAATTATTATAGTAGTTTTTTTTAGTGCAAAAAAAAAAAAAGGATATGAAAGGGTTGCGCACAGGGCGTGCCCCCTGGCTGCAAAGCGAGGTGGGCATGGGCCTGCAGGTGGGGCCCACACCCTTGTCTTTGCCTTTTTTTTTATCGAGGAAACAATAATATATCATTCATTTTTATTTCTTGGATAAAAAAATAGACAATTCAGTGGCTGTCGAGGCAGACAACATGATATTTCCTTGTCTGATTTTCGACAGCCCAATGAGCCGAAAACTGGGCAAAAACTCTCTTTTAGTTTTTTGGAATAAATAACTTCTTTTCAGCCAATTTTTATCCTAAAAAACATATGAAAAATAACATACATAACTCAATAGAACTATTTGTGCCCTCGTAGCTGCTAAAAAACAGTTTGATAGATAAAAAATAATTAAAAATCCTAAATTTTTCAAAGCTTTTATTGATTTTTTTTCCGATCAATTTAAGTGTTAGTAACCATAATTATTCAACTCTCATAGTTGAATAAATATTAAATTGGATTTTTTTTAATTATGACAACCAAATATTTTCTTTCTCTACTGTTTTTTTAGCAAGTTTTCTTGTTTCTTACAATTAAAGCAACTCCAGTACAAATGTGTTTAATGAAAATCCAAATAAATTTTTTGCTTGTTTTTCATCCTCCAAGAACAAAACTAAATAATATACTAAAATGTATTTTTTTCCCCACAAATATCATCCCTATATATCTCTAAAAAAAGTTAAAATTAATAAAATGGAGCCAATAAAAAAACAAATCAATTAAATATAGCCAAGTATAAAAAAAAAATAACAAGAAAATCATTAAGAACAAATAAAATATTTATTTATTCCACTTTAGTAGAATTGGTTTTTAAAATGGTTTTTTTGTTGAAATATATATAATAATAAAAAGCTATATTTATACATTTTAGAATAATATTTTATCGTTTTAAAATAGCATCTCGCATGGGATGCTCTTAACATTTATTATCTATGTTGATTTTCTTTGACCAGCAAAGACAAGCAACCCCTTTCATTAAACACCCCTTATATCGGCTGCATCGTCTTTGGCGGTTCTAACGAGCATATGGTGACTTTTTTTAACATTATCATAGTTATCTTTTTAATATTTTTTTATTTTTAAAATTAGCATATCAAACAATTTAAAATATAAAAAATTATTAATTTTTACAAAAAAAAATTTAAAAAAATAAAATTTTCTCCGCATTTCTAAATATTTTTATAGGAAATAACAAGGCATGAATGAATGCGAGGTTAATGAAAAAATTTAAAAGAGACAAAATCAATTATAATCTGGCCCTTAGAATACTGCATCCCAGATTATGTTTGAATATGTTGTGGTCAAAAGCAACGAAGAAAATCATGAGAGATAAAATTAGAAGAGCAGGATCAATGCTTGTCCGAAAAATTCCACTGTAGAAAACAGCTAGGCCCCTCAGGATGGTGGTAAAAATACCTCAGGAGGAGATGGCATCCAAAGTCCAAAGATTCCCTTGAATCTTCATATTTACTTATTTGTTGGGCATTACATGACGTGCATCACAGTGAATCTTATCCCCATCTGGGCCAATTCGTTCTTGCCAAAATCTCAAAACCCAGATCAAGAACAGTCTAGCTCTGCACTGATTTGGACTCCCACCTCCAAATATATTCGCATTGGGCTTCACAATTGTCCCCCAGTCCATCTTAGCACCACCCCCTCCCCTTCCTGGCTCCCAGTCCAAAGAACCATCAACTGCAAGGTCTGCAAACTTGAGATCTCTGTCTCCCTCACTTCTTCACAACCGAACATCTCAAACACAGAAACTGAAAAACCCTCAGCAAACCCCTGCAATGCCCCTTCCTTCCCTCAATCTCAAATCTTAAAAGCATAGCAAATGGTAGGTCCACCAAGACACTTACTTCTTCCCATCGTTCTTACCTCCATTGGTGTCGTCATCCTGTTCTCCCTCCACCAATCCACTCACCCCATCCCCAACCCTGATTTCATCCCAATCAACACCTCAATCAAGACCCCAAATCCCCAATTCACTCCTCAAGATTTCACGTTCCTAATCAAAGTTCTTGCCTTTAACCGCCTAGACTCACTCTCCAGATGCCTTAACTCCCTCTCCGCCGCCAACTACGGCGGAGACACTGTTCATCTCCACATCCACACCGACCACTTTGCTCTCATCAATGAATCCATCAACATTATAGATAAAAAACTTGAGGAATCGCGAAAAGTTTTGAACTTTATTGATGGGTTTGATTGGAAATTTGGAGACAAGGTTGTGCATTATAGGACTAATAATGTTGGGTTGCAAGCTCAATGGCTAGAAGCTTGGTGGCCAAGTTCAGATCATGAATTTGCGTTTATTGTGGAGGATGATTTGGAAGTTTCGCCGCTGTTTTATAAATTTGTGAGGGGTTTGATTGTTACTTACTATTACAATGCGTCGAATTTTAGTCCTTCTGTCTATGGCGCTTCACTTCAGCGTCCAAGGTTTGTCCCAGGTACTATTTTCTTCTGTTTGATGTCTTTTTTGATTTGTTAGACTGGAAGTTTTAATGTTTAATGTCGGGGCTTATAATTTTTTTTGTTTGTTTTATCGGATTTCATGGTGATGTAGTGATGCTCGTTGCTTTAGAACTAGTTTGTAAGGCCTTGCATTATGTTAAAAGTGAACTTTGGGGGATAGTGAGTTAATTGCTAGGCTGAAATCTTGCTTATGGCTGAAATTTATGTTGATCGAATGCGAGCTTTAAAAAAATTAAATTTTTATCTGCAATTGCATAAGCATATGTGAAGCAAGCTGATCCACACATTTCCAAGCTAAGTTTTTTCGCTAATTCCGGTATGATGTCTATGAATTACAATGCAATGACATCTAAACCAAGACGCAGTTGTTTTGTTGCTGCTAGAATGTGCAATATGCAATTCTCTTCTTCTCTTAGTTGAGCATTCTTATAAAAATCGTGTTGATTCTACAACCCTATTACTTACCCCTGGCCAGATTTTTCTTTTTTATCCTTTGGAGAGTGGTTTTGATCGATCTGGTTGCTGGTTACAGGTAAACATGGAAACAAAATACATTTGGATAGTGAAACACGTCTTTTCTTGTACCAATTGGTTGGTACTTGGGGTCAGATTCTCTTTCCGAAACCTTGGAAAGAGTTTAGGTTGTGGTATGATCTGCACAAGTCCAAGGGCATCAAGCCATTTCTTGATGGAATGGTAATCTTATGAACCCCACCCCCAAACGTTTGCTGGTTGATTTTTTTTTCTCTGTCTAAATCTAATATCATGCAGGTGACTAATGGGTGGTACAAAAGGATGGGAGAAAGAATCTGGACTCCTTGGTTCATTAAATTTATCTACTCTAGAGGTTATTTTAATATCTACACAAATTTTCAGCATGAGAGAGCACTCAGTGTCTCTCACAGGGATGCTGGTGTTAACTATGGGAAAACTGCTGGGCCTGACTCCCAATTATTGGACGGAAGTTCTCTTGACTTCAACTTGCTGGAAATGCAACCACTGAGTAATCTGAAATGGTATGATTACTGCTTTAGAGAAGTTCTTTCTGGAAGGATTGCAAGGACCTTGGATGAAGTTGGGTCTATTCTTCGGACTGTGCAGAAAGATCGGAGTGTTCTGTTTGTGACTATATTTGGGGAATCAGGCACAATCACGAGGAACATGCTTTGCCACTTGGAGAGGCTAAATATAAGGAACTATATATTGATAGGCCCTGGGTCTGACTTTCTATTTGATCTTGCTAGAAGAGGGCATCCTGTGATTGATGCTGACCGGTTTTTCAATTATCTTAGAGCAAAGAGAGTAATGGGATTTCAACACTCCAGTGCAGAGCTGGTGAAGGACGTTTTAGTGAATGCTTATGTCATCAAGAAGTGTTTAGAAGATGGGTATGATTCTTTGACAGTGGATGCAAACGTGCTTTTCCTCAGTAAAGTTCAAGAGTTCATTAATCCTTCCAGTGACATGTGTGCTGGGAAGAGCTTGGGATTTTTCTTTGTTAGGAGCTCTTCTTCTGCTAGAGAAATTTGGGCTGATCTCCTGAAGAAGGTAGCTGCCACAATAGGTAAGGGTTCGTTGCAGGGAGAGAGCACAAATTTTGTTTACTTTGTGGTGAAATTCTTGGAACAGAATGGTGCAGGAATTCTCAGGGTTGATGAGGCAAGCATTGACATCCAGATTGGTGTCAATGCTTTTAACCAATCATCTGTGGAGGCTGGGAAGAAAATGGTTTATTGGTCTACAGACACAAGTTTGGATTTGATTCAAAGGCGTCTCCAAGAATTGAGTTTGTGGGTTGTAGATGGTGACTCTTCTTGCACTGCTGTTGTTTGTCATGAGTCATAGCATTTAGTGCTGGACACATTTTGTTCATCCGATTTTCATTGTACAATACGTTGAAATATTACTGATATTCTTTTGCACGCATTTCATACCAAATGTAACCTATATTGGACTGTAAATTTTTGAAACAATTAAAAGAAAGTAATTGCCCTTAGCGAGACATCGTAGCTCCAAACTATCTGCACTTGAATAATGCAAGTGTCATCATGATTTCTTCCTCGGTACAAAAAAACTCAACATTCTAGTTTTTATAAAATTCTGAAAGGGCAATTTGATATTCGACATGATAAACAATTGAAAAACATGATGAAATAAGAAATATATTTTTAAAATAAAAAATTTAAAATTAAAGTTACGAGGGTTTTTTTATAATATTTTTTATTATTATTATCATGTTAGCTCACATACAATTTTATATTTAATCATATATATAAAATAGGAGCTTATACAACACTGAAATGAGCTTGTGCAGCATTAAGAGGTGCTTGGAAAGTATCCTTGCATTTTGGACAACGAGTACTAGACTTATTAGCATTCAAAAATAGATCTATATTATGTCATTATGTTCTCTTATATCTTGATATTGGACCAATTTGTTATTAGAAACCTTTTTATTTTTATTTTTATTTTCCATAAAATTTTTAGCTTGAACATTTTTATTATTAGTATTTCAACTCTGATATTTATTTATTTATTTTCTAATTTTTATTATTGATTTTTTTATAGAAGTTTTGTTTGTTTTTACTTTTATCATTCAATCTCAATTTATCAAATATTATATTTTTCAAATTGATCCTTGTTTATTTGATTTTTTTAATCATTTTAAAAACGTTTTATTAGTTTTTAATTTTATCATTTAATTTAAATTAATGGTATTATATTTTTCAATTTGACCCTCACGTAAACATTATTATTCTTTTAATTTTATTCTTCAATCAAATATAAAATTTATTTTATATTTTAATTTTGATCTTTATTTTTTTAATTGTTATATTTTAATTTTTTTATAATTAAAATTATTTTTTAATTTTATCCTTCAATATTTAATTGATTAAAAATTAAACTTTTTTCAAATAAAATGTTTCAAGTCTAATGAGCTAGATAAGCCGGTTCAATAGATAAGCTTTCAATAAGTTTTATTGCTTTTTCCATGAATCCAACTTGGTCATGAAGATTGACCATACAAGCATAATGCATCTGCGATGGCTTGTTATTTTGAACCTGTATATGCTTAAAATATTTATCCCCCTTTTTAACTGGCACGTCATGACCACAAGTTGACATAATCTAAAATCATAAAATTTCAAAAGGTTATTTCCTTACTTGGAATTTGATTAAAGACCTTAGTAGCAGCAAGATCATTTTATCCAAATTTTATATATGCTTGTAGACTTTTAAAAAAGATGGTTTCGGCTTCTGAAAAACCAATAAAGGTTGTACCATATGAATGATTTGAGTCGATTGATTCTCAAGACTCAAAGCATTCGGCTAAAGAAATATGCATTGATGATCTAAAATAATTATGCGATTTAACTTCAACTACTTTGACCACGCAGACATTTCAACAACCATTTTTTTCTTAATCGATCATTCAATTTTATTAACATTCTAGCTCTCTTATCATTAAAAGAAGGATATTCAAAAGCCCTAATAATGAGATCATTGTTAAAGCCTGGTATTCTCTTCACCATTTCTTAAGTTAAAAATATAAGTCGGGGCTCCTGCCAACCCCTTATCTCCACCCCTGTTTGTGGTAATTGCACTCATCATCTCTATCATAATATCATTGTCACGTCTGTTAAGAATGAGAGCAAGAAAATAAAGAACTTGAACGCAAGACTGGATTGAATGATTCAGTTTTTTAATGAATAATAGTGGCTATTATATAACTTTACACAAATAATTATATTTGCTATAAAAGAGCCCACGTTTATAACAACATGGTAGGTGCAACAAGAAAGTGTTAAAGTTGTGAACAATTTCCCAAACACTAGGGACTTATTTAAACTAAAATTAAAACCTAATCAACAATAATTCTAATCAATAGTTCTTAATAGGCTATAAAAGTATCAAGTATTTGTTGTACCAACTGTTATACAACATAAATTTAGATTAGTCATTTAACAAGGAAAGTATTAAAAAGTAAATAAGATAACAAATATAAAACATGTTAGTATTAAACATTAAAGTTCATGTTAAGTTTACACTATACTTATTATTAGACCATTAGTATAACATTTTCATCTTGACACAATAAACTTAACTAAACATAATGAAAGAAAGAAAAATAAATAATCAAAATATAAACATAAATAAGATAAAAGTTAAATAAAGAAAGGAAAGAAAAGGAAAGACATAAACTTGATATTAATAAAAACAAAACCTAAACATTATAAAAATACAAAGAGAGAAAGCAAGAGTATGGTCTTGATTTGGAAACCAAGATGCCTAAATGCATGGCAAATGCCTCCTTTTATAGGCTAAAATTAGAAACTATAGATTTGATGACTAATTGATGAGTGGGTGACCAACTTTTGACCTAGTAACAATTTTTATTTTCTTTTGTCTGCCCAAAATATCATTGATAACGTCATAATTAGAACCACTTGAAACATAAAAAGTATAGAAAATTATCTTAGCTTTCTAGAAAAAGAAAATGAAGGTCATTTAGACTTCTAAAACTCTAGATATGGGTCAAACACTGAACAATGTTTTAGCTGGAGGACAGATTTAGACTTCTTTGTTGTTGCTATAATTTGGACTTGAAAATGACCTTTTTAAATCTTAGGTTTCATATGAAAATTGTAAACCTATGTCTTAAATTTTTATTTATATAAAGTAAACCTAAATTCAAGATCTACAACTCCAAATATGACCCAATTACAAAATAGTATTCCCGTTTGGACTGCACCAGCATCTCTTTTCTAAGTTTGGTTATCTTTTTGTCCTTTCAATTTCAGTTCTTAAACTCATCAATCAATCCTTTCATTTATGTGATAGGCCTCCATTTAAAATGAATATTTACCATAAATTAAAGGTATCTTATATTATTAGATATGTTATTATAAAACATGTTTTAGTTAAGGAGTTATTGATACTTCAAGTGCAAAATGATGATATAAAACCTTGATAAAAATGCACTTTTAAGTACTAATCAGTAAGGGTGTTCAAAAAAACCAAAAAAATTATTAAACTGAGAAAACAAAAAAAAATAACCAAAAAACCAAACAAAAAAAACCGATTAAACCAGTTAAAATTTTAAAAAAATCGGTCGATTTGGTTCCGTTTTATACAAAAAAACCAAACTGAACCGAATCGAAATCGATAAAAACAAAAAAAAACTTAGCCAAACCAGAAAAATAGAGTCAGCCCCAAAAAAACCGAGCCAAAACTGATTTTAACCAGTTTTTCCCTAAAAAACCAAACCGAACCAAAACTGGTTGGTTTGACCCGGTTTCAGTTTGGTTTCGATTTTGTTTTCAAAATTTTTTTTTTGGTTTGGTTACTTTTTTTGATAAAAATCAAACCGAACCGAAAATGAACACCCCTACTAATCAGTATCCAACCTTGCCACTAATGCAAAAATCACTGTATAGTTTAGCCATGCTTTTATGAGTACCCTTTAGTGACTAGCCTTGCCTTGTGCTCATCAATGTCCTTGTGCTACTTTGTTTTGTAAACCCACTTCATTCCAATATTTTTTACTCCAACTAGCAGCTCATTGAGTGTCTAAATCTTGTTCTTCTTTTTATGGAATTGATCTCACAGTCAATATCAGTTGACATAACTAATGTTATGTTTGCTTCATATTTAATTAAGCCTCCCCTAGTAACATAATCTTGCATCCACAGCGGAGGATCCCTCTTTCTCCCTTCATCTTCATCTATTTCATCTCTAGTTCTATCTTCCTCACTAAACTCATCTTGCATCCACACTAAGACCCCTATTTTTTCCTATTTTCACCTACTTCACCTTTAGTTCTATCTTTCTTACCAAACTTTACACCATCATTTTTCTTTTCACCATCATTAACATTTTCACCTTCTCTATCATTCTTCCTATCTCTCTCACTATTTTCTTCATTCTCACCCCACTCTAAGTCTAAAAGAATTTTCTTTTTATAAAACACATCTTAATTATATTGTTTTTCTTCTTTGAAAACCACATCCCTACTCACTACAATCTTATTAGCGATAAGATCAAACAATCTATCCCCTTTTAACTCCTCGCTAACTCCCAACAATGCTTAAGAAAAACTATATTGTTAGCCATTGATACAATCCATGCAAGTCATGCTTAAGGCAGAAAATTGAGGAAGTCCACGTGCCATCGTTTTCTATTACAAGGTTTTTAAACCTTTATAGCTCAAATGATCATATCATATATGCCAAAGGTAGAAGAGATATTAAGAGCTTATGTCAAAACATCTTTCTAATTGAACTTCTGCAGGTACATGTTTTGGGTTTGTGCTAGCTAGATGAACATTTTGTTGGCTCTTATTAGGGTTTGAATGATTAAACCTTTCTCTGAATGGTGAATTTTACTGACTCCTCTCTGAATTAAAATTGTCAAACCTTTCTCTTGAATTTGTCTTATGCTTAAGAGATTATTTTTTAGCTCTAGAACATAGTACACACTTCATTGACAATATGATTAACTCCATTCAATAGTAGCTTCATCTTTTCTTTTCTAACCACACTCATTATACTATTGTTTCCCAGCTTAACTGAATGTTGAAAACTTTCATCTAAATTGGTAAACATACCTCTGCATGTACACATATGATTGGAACACCCTAAGTCAAGGAACCATGCATCATTCTGTTTCACCTCATGCAATTCAACATACGACATTAGCAACATTTCATCCTCTTTGTTCAACTCTGCATAATTGACTTCCTTGTTTAAGGTTGGACATTTATAATGGAAATGTCCAAGTTTATGGCACTTAAAGCATTCCATTGTGACTCTATTAAACACTTCTCCTTTTCCTTTATAGTTGCTTTTTCCTCGACCTTTTCCACCAACTCTTTCATCATAAATTCTCAGTGCTTAGTCATCTCCTTCATTTTTTGGAACTTTTGTTCATGAACAAGTAATGAACTATATAGTTCATCCATTAAAATATTATCAATGTCTTTCAACCCCTTAATCAAACAAACTATACAGTTGTACTTCTTAGTAAGTGTGCGCAAAATCTACTCAACAATCTTCATGTCATACATATTATCTCCAAGATTTCTCATATCATTTGCTACCAACATCACCCTTGCAAAGTAGTTTGTGACAGATTCTTCAAACTTTATCTCCAACACTTCAAAATTCCTGCAAAGGATTTAAAGTTAAGTTTGTTGCACTCTAGCATTTCCCTAGTATTTGACCTTCATGGAATTCTATAACTGCTTTCCTGTCTCTTTTTAAACAATTATCTTTAAAATGGACTTCTCAATAGATTGGAAGAGATAATTATTAACCTTTGAATCCTTTAATTTTATCTCATTTAAGGTTTTTCTTAATACATTAGTTAAAACTTCTCTAGGTATAGATTATACATACTTATCTCAATAGCACTCTAATACTTCTTTGAATGTAAGAGATTCTCTATTAGCATGTTCTAATGCTCATAATCCTCATCAAACTTCAGGATGCATGGTTGTGTAAAGTTACTTAACTCTGCCGCTATATTTTCACTCCCTCATTTTATGTTTTGGAAATCATTCAAAAAAACTATGGTTTTTTTTAGGCCGAGTATAGGCTCTAATACTAGTTTGTTGAGAATGAAAACAACAAAATAAAGAACTCAAACACAAGATTGGAATGAATAATTCAGTTCTTTATTGAATAACAATGGATATTATATTATCTTACATGAATAACTAGAATAGCTAGAAGACAGCCCACGTCTACAACAACATAGTAGGTGCAATAAGAAAGTGTCAAAGCTATGAACAATTTCTTAAAGACTACAAGCTTATTTATATTAAGATTAAAACCTAATCGATAACAATTCTAATACTACTAGAAACCAAAAAACCTTTTAATGTCTTCTCTTGGAAGGTTACTTGGAATGTGATAATGATGAAGGTCTGACCCTTATTTGCTAAGATGACTCTTGACCATCATCATTAACATCATGTTTCGTATCGATCTTTATAGACCAACACGTATGATGAGATCCCTATAAGGTCTACATTGCTTTGGATAGGATTCACCATAACTTTAAAACCAGTTTTATCTCTATTTCTATTTGGCTGCTCATGATCAATTATAATATACAACTCATTAAAGTTCTTAATAGTTTTTTCCTACAAATATTTTGCATCATTCTCTGAACTAAAACATTCATGTAGAAATAAAAATGGAATCATGAATATATATATATATATATAAAGCAAATTCACGACTAAAATAGAAATAGTTAGCTCCACTATAACTATCTGTAATGATGTTCCCTCCAAATGTCTCTATAATACATATATACTATTTAAGTAATTTTAATAGTTGGAAAGAAAATAAAAAATAAGAAGGCAAGATACAATCAAAATCATATCTGTAAGTCATTCAAAATCATTTTATATCTAGTGTGAAAGAAATTGGTTTGCAATTCACCATGTCAAATACTCCTTTAATGACACATTATCATACCATCTAATCCCCTAATACAAATACATTAAAGTATAAAGCATGAAATGCACCTTAATGTATTTTTTTAATTTAGAGTCACTAGCTATAACCATTTTGGGTCTCTCATCCCACTCAAATCCCCCATGAGCAAGCCTGGAAAATATGGCATACTCCTAGTGTTTGAGCTTGGGTGTTTATGGGGTATCACACCTTAGCGAGGTTCAAATACTTAGGACCTGTTCGGATTTGTAGTTACGATTCAAATTGTTTTTTACTTGGAAATACATTAAAATAATTTTTTTATTTTAAAAAAATTATTTGTCAGATCAGCACATTAAAAAGATCCGAAATTATAAAAAAAATTAATTTTTAATAAAAAAATATTTAAAAAAACATGAGTTAAACTGTATTTTTAAATTTTCCTTCTATTGACTCTTGAGTAAGGATGGCCTGAGTAAGGAGTCTTTAGATAACCTTCTATTGACTCTTGAGACGCATCCTAGTGGAGATGTGCATCGTGCAATTCATGATTTATGGCCACTATTTCATAAAGAACATGATCGACTTAGTCTTGGGAATCTGACTAAAAAAGACCCTGTTTGCCAGTTTTTAAGAAAACTGGATGGGAAGCCTATCCCCGACCCATAGAGGGCGTTTAAGCCGTTCTTGGATGTAAAACCAAGGGAAGATGTGAGCCAAAATCACAACTACCTGTACATACACATGCTCTTTGTGTCTTTTGGTTTTATTATTGTGTTTTGTTGTTACTTATATTTGTTTTAGTGTGTTTCAGGTTTGTCAGTGTTTGTTATTTCAGGTGATATCTTCTATACTCTATCTTT
>SRLM01000287.1:400891-471372 GCA_015708895.1 Populus ilicifolia | reverse complement strand
ATACCATTAGTGGAACCTCTAACCTTGACATTTGTTATTATCATTGTTTAATCCTTGCTTTAATATTTCATCTCAAAGTTCTCATCTTCTTCTTTCTCTTTATTATTGTTGTTATTATTACTACTACTACTACCACTACTAGTACTATTATTATTATTATTATTGTTGTTGTGGAATTGTTGTTATTTATAATTTGTACAATAACCTCCCTGTGGTTCGACCCCGGTCTTGCCGGGTTATTTATTACTTCGACACTCCTGCACTTGGGAGAAGACATCAATCTCTTTGTCGTGTCAGTTGCAGCAGCTAGAAATGAGAATTCTATTTGTTTTTTTCTCAAAATTAACAACCATTATCAACCTTATTTGTGCTTCTCTCAAATATCATATCAAGTTACATTATGCTCATACTATAAAAATTTCACATATGGTAGTTACTGGAGAACGTGAGACTGGTAGAGGAGCTAATCAAATTTATAATTTACATCAAAGTGGAACTACTAACTGGAGCTCTCATTTTGATTATATTTGCAGCTTAATAGATATATATAGTGCAACTATTATTATGCTTAAAAGTATGATTCAAGAAGGATCTTCTAATTCTATAAATAGAGAAGTTGGTAGTTGTTTGATTGTGATGAAATCTTTTGAATTTATATTCATCTTATATTTGATGTATAAAATAATAGGGATTACTAATTTACTTTGTCAAGCTTTACAGTAAAAATCTCTTAACATCTTAAATGTAATGGATTTTATATCAACTACTAAAGCATTGCTTTAAACTTTGAGAGGTGCCAAATTTGATCTTCTATTTGAAATGTGCAATTTATTTGCATAAAATATAAGATTGACATACCATATATAAATGCTTCATATAAAAAGACTACATGTCGTTTATGTCAACAACAAGGTTTAGTGGCAGTTTACCAGTATTATCGGTATAATATATTTAACTCAATAATAGATTTTTTGTTGGAAGAATTAAATTCTAGATTCAGTGATGGGACATTAAAACTCATTGTACTTAGCTCTGCTTTATAACCTAAAAACAACTTTAAATCATTTAAAATTGATGTTATTTACAAGCTTGCTGAGAAATGTTATCTTGAAGATTTCAATAAACAAGAGATGTATTATTTAATATCTCAACTAGAGCATTATCAAATTGATGTGATTCATCATGAAAGCTTTTAGAATATGTTTGTCATTTTTGAATTATGTCAAGGATTAACTTAAACAAATAAATCACAGCATTATCATTTAATTAACAGGTTGATTCATCTCGTTTTAACTTTGTCTGTTTCTACTGCCACTATAGAACGAGCATTTTCAGCTATGAAACATGTTAAAATTGTGCTTCGTAATAAAATAAAAGAGAAGTTCTTAGCAGATTCTATGATGATTTACGAACTAGAACTTATTAAAGATATTGATTTGAATTCAATCTTAAATAAATTCTATTATACAAAACATTGAAGGGTGCAGCTTTAATAGTATAATTTATTTTTATTTTTATTTTGAATTTTATGTACTTTAAATTTTATTTTTTATATATTTTATGTTATGTATTTAAATTAAAACTTTATTGTTAACTTGAAGAATTTATATATCCAAATGAATAATTAATTTTAAAAAATAATTTATGTACATTTATAAATCCTCTTCATGAACAAAACAATAATCTATAACATAAAGTTATAAATCTAACAAATAGCATAAAATAGAGGTTTACATTTTGGCATAACTCCTGAACAAACCATAGAAATGATACTTGCCAAGATGTCCTAGAAGGATGGCATTTATTATATGACAAATGGTGGTTCGATTTTTAAAATTCCAAAGTGCTTTTGTTTTTTTTATTGACATTACCACAATCACATGATATAATATAGTGGATATTACCA
Source organism: Populus ilicifolia (assembly GCA_015708895.1). Taxonomy (NCBI): domain Eukaryota; kingdom Viridiplantae; phylum Streptophyta; class Magnoliopsida; order Malpighiales; family Salicaceae; genus Populus; species Populus ilicifolia. The sequence continues at coordinate 469,466 of SRLM01000287.1, read as the reverse complement.
CAATCACATGATATAACCATCTAGGTGGTGGTCAAGTGGTAAGGACTTGGGATCAAGGGGTTTGCTCCCTCTGTGGTCTCAGGTTCGAGTCCTTGGTTGCTCATATGATGGCCACTGGAGACTTACATGGTCATTAACTTCAGGGCCTGTGAGATTAGTCGTGGTGCGCGAAAGCTGGCCCGAACACCCATGTTAATCTAAAAAAAATATATAGTGGAATATGACACAAATGGTGGCTTGTTATATTTGGTTTCTAGTCACTTGGATCAGCAAAGTAACAGTGTCTCCACTGTACGCACAAATGGCAAAGCATTCGTAACAAAATCAAGAAAAAAGATAGCCACGTGCTTAGATCTGGAAACATAGCATGCGAAGTGATGGGCAGTGAGTCATGGCATGTGAACGAGACATGTGAGATGCCTTTCTTATGACAGAAAAGGAAGGGGATCCATCTAGCCTTCTGATGAAAAAAATCAGACCATGGCTCCTCCTATGCTCTCCGTCAGGTGCTGTCTACAGGCAGGAAAAAATGGACGGCATGATAGCTCTAATGTCTGCTGCAGATGGTAAACTGCAATATGCCCTCTTGCTTTTTTATTTAGATGCGTTGATTAATTTGTTCCTTGCAAGATCGGAAGAAACGGGAAAAGAAGAAAAGAAAATGTTCAGGACAGCAAACCTGGCAATGAATCTTGTAAGACAGATAAACTCCATGTGAAACAACGTGCTTCCTGCTGAATTGTCAGCAATTTATGTAGCTATGGACATTATCACTTGGATGAAGAAGGAACAAGGATTATACCCATACAGCTTGCTTTGAAAAGCTTAAGCTCCACCTGATTTTAATCCTCGTGCTTCGGATGTACAAAAAATGGCAGTGCATTCCAAAAGCCAAACGTGCATTCGGTCAAATGACACACCAGGCTCCATTTGCTTTTTGGCTGCTTTCTTAATTATCCTATCTGCTATTTTCAAACCAGAACATGACAGTGATAACACTCTCCGAATTTCAGTTCTTGGGCTGATTTCTTGAATTTAATCAATCTCTTTTTATACTATTGTTCTTGACAGCCTAGAATACAAAAGATATTGTCATGCTGGAATGTGACAATGGACTTTGGATTTATGGCCCAATCTAAGAACGAACAACGTATTAAAACGGCCATGAGCATGTCTGGCGGGCTTAAAAGACATCATGGGCTGAGTGGTCGTATACAAACACACTGAGAGCTTTTTCTATTTAGAGGCTGCTTGTCTACTTCTTCTTTCTGCTTTTTTAAGCAAATCACATAAAACAATTATTTAATAAAGTATAATATACAGTTTTTCAAAGCAGTTCGGAGCTATTTTTCTTTTCTATAAAGATTAAATTAAATTTATTGATACTGTTTATGTAAATAGTATTTAAAAAAATACATGTAGAGTGAATTTAATTAATGTATACTGTTTATATAAATAATAATTTTATTATTTTTTTCACAAAACTTTTTTTGTGTTAATTCACTCACATAAATAATAATTTTTTTAAAATAAATTAATATTTAATATTATTTAATTATATCATATAAATTAAAAAAAATTGATTGTAATTTTATTTTTATTTTTAATGATATTTTACCTGATTTTATTATACGTTCGAAAAATCATAAAAATTTTTTTTCAAAAAACTTTTCTTCTTTTGTGAAAAGTAAATTTAATTCATTTGCACTGTTCACGTGAATAATAGTTTTTAATATTATTCAATGACACTATATAAATTAGAAAAATATCACATGATGACATAACATTTATAAAATTTGATTGTAATCTTAATTTTATTCTTGATCATATTTTATATGATTTTGTTGCAACTTAAAAAATCATAAAAACTATAATTCTTATTAAATGAATTTTATACGTAATGAAATTATAGATAGAATAATAAAAAAATATTTTATGTAAAATATTATTTATTTTATAATGTAATAACAGTAGTTAAATCTGCATTATTTAAATTTAAAGCTATTAATATATATATATATATATTATTTTGTAACTTCAATTTAAAAAGCATTACTAACTAAATACATAAAATTATTTTTTGTTTAATCTTAATTTTAATTAAATATATATAAATATCAAACTAACCTTAACTAAAAATATTTTCTATAAAATAAATTTTTTTTAAACTATAATTATAATAATCTTTATTTTGGTGAAGGAATTATAGTGTAGTGAGGGGGTTGAAAAATCATCTTGGCATTAAAAAAAATCAAGAAACCATAAATGTGTTTTAAAATAATAATAAAAATTCAGGATTTGAGTCATAAACTCAAGTGGGTTGAACAAGGAAACAAAAATAATGATCATAATAAAAAAAATAATTAAAAAGAAAATGACAATAACAACATATTTCAATCTAACTAGGAAAATCACAAATAAAACCAAAGTGCACTTGTCGGCGTGAAGCCATGCATAAAGCCTTGATAGTTTTTTTAAAAACATGAAAAAAGATAAGATGCGAAGTATAAAATAAATTAACATGACTCGAGCCAATTTTTCAAGCTGATGGCCTCGAACATGAGCATATTGTCACCTTATTAGCAATAATCATGCTACCCACGATTCTCAATCCATGGCCAGTTTTATATCAAATGAAGAAACTAAAAGAAAAAAATTAGCATGTGATCATCTTGCATGACACTCCATAAACTTTTCTATTTTCATATATCAATTTCGGTGAATTCTAGAGTAAACATTATTTTTTTTATTTTAAACTGTAACTATAATTAAATGATTATTAACTGATTCGAGTATAATTATTTGGAATTTAATGAACTGTTATGATACATGATCGGTAAAAGGTTGTTAAAACTTTATAATTTGTTATTTAAACTAATTTTATAGATTAATAATCATAATTATTTCATATCCGATGTGAAGAGTGTTCGTTTATGGATTGTAACGGATAATGAATCCATGCATCTGTAAATTGATTGGATTTCAATTTTTTTGTAGATTATATATATGTATATATGGAAATTATAAGTAATTCCTGAGTTCACCAGACACTTTGAAAGTCTAATACTCTGGAAGTTTAATGAATAAATAAGATATCTTGACAATAGTAAATGTATATAGAAAAAATCAAACATAAATACAAAGAAATGAAACAATTTTTTTCTCACTAAGCCACCACTTCAAATGCGTTGATTATATATCTTGACTGGTCATGACATAATTGTTTTCTTTTCCAGGAGTAATTACCAAATATTGTATTTTAACCCAAAATAAGAAACTTAATTCAAACATAAACTACATCTCCTGCCCTCTGCTGTCTCGACGACGGGAAAATTACCCGAAATAAGAAAATTAGCTGACAACATATACTTTATATTATAGAAAACTTTAAAACGTGTGGAAAATTACTGTAGTTTTCTCCACGTAACCTTTTAGTTCTTTCCGTGTAGTTATTATTATATTATATCTATGACAAAGGTGAAAAAGTGAAGATTGGTTCTGTAATATATCAGTGTTTTACTGTGCATACGGTGCATAGTGAAACTCTTAATTGTTTTTTTTTTAAAAAAATTCTTGTTTTTATTTATTATTTTGTTTTTTCGTCTTTGCAAGTTTTTTTTTGCTTTTTTTGTGTTTTTTTCTTTTAATGAATTTTTTTATTTAATTTAGTTTGTTGCAGTGAAAATTTTTATTTAGTTAGTTATCAGACTTTCATGATACATATCTCAGATTTAACGGATTAATCTGAGTTAACAAATTAATTCAAAATTATTTTTTTATTTTTAATTAATTTTTTTATCTAGTTTAATTTGTTAATTTTTTTGTTTAACTTGTTAATTTTTTTATTTAGTTATCAAACTTTCATGATGTAAATCCCAGATTTGATAAATTAACTTGATTTAATAGGTTAACTCGATTAATTTAGATTTTTTTTTCTCATTATTAACACTGTTATTAACAAACATATGGAAAATATTATAACTTTCTCCTATCTTTTATATATCAATATTTTAGTGTGTATAGTGAAACTCTTAATCTTTTTTTATTCCTGTTTTCTTTTCTGATACTATTACGAATTTTTTTACATTACGGTATTGTCATCTTCTTTTATATTACTATATTATGTTATATTATATAACTATCTTCTTCTTTTTCTTCTTTTTGTTTTTATTTTTTTAATGAATTTTTTGTTTGATTTAGTTTTTTAATGCTAAATTTTTTTATTTGGTTATTAGATTTTCATTATACGGATCTCAGGTTTAATGAGTTAATCTATTTTGATGAGTTAACCCATATTTTTTAATTAATTTTTTCATTTAATTTAGTTTGTTAGTGTTAAATTTCTTTCTATTTAATTATTAAAATATCATAATATATATTCCGGGCTTGACAGATTAACTTTGTTTGGTAGGTTAATTCAGTTAATTCTAAGTAAACTCATCAATTTTTTTATTTAGTTATCAAACTTTCATGACAGGGGTTTCAAGTTTGACGAGTTAATTTAGTTTGAAGCATTAACCTAATTAATTTCGATTTTTTTTCTTTTTCATCATTAGTTTTTTTTCTTTATGTTAGCTTTTTTTTAATTAATCTATTTAATTATTATATTTTTACAACACGATCTCATAACTAGAGCCATATCTAATGCTCTTAGGTTTAGTGTTGCAGTCAAACTCATTTAAATCCTGACCATGTAAATTTAAAGTTATTATTAATATTATAAATATTATTCTTAAATTAGACATTGCAGCCAAACTCAAGATTCTTGGATATGATTTAGTAAAAAGATCTAATATTTTTAAATCTTAATATTTTTATATTTTTTATATAAAAAAAGATTAAAATCATCACGTGGGTTTTGTAACTTGTACTCTATGATACTATGTGAGTTGCAATAATTAGTTTTTTAAAATATTTTTTGTTTAAAAATATTAAAAGAATATTTATTTATTTATTTATTTTAATATTAATACATTAATTTTAACCTAAAATAATTAAAAATATTTTTTAAAAAATACAAATTAAAACTCAACCTCTGACGCTCCTAAATCTCCTGCCATATAATGTCCCGACAAAGGAAATATTACCAGCCTGGAAATGAAGGGCATGAGCATACACAGATCATTGACCATGCGCCATAAATCATTGACCATGGGTTTGGGTGTTTGTCGACTAAATTAATTGATAATATAGTAATAATTTTTTAAAAAATGTTTTTTATTTGAATATATATAAAAATAACATATTTTTTATTTTTTAAAATTTATTTTTAACAATAACATATTTAAACATATAAAAACATCAAAATAAAATTTTCAAGCAAATAAAAATATAAAGAAATCATTTTTTTTTTGTGAAACACAAAAGGCAAGAAAGTTCCAATTCACGTGCAGTTTATATTCTGAAAGCATGGGTTAACGGAGGACAAGAAGCTGCTACCCCTTCTCTTGTCGGTGCTGTAGGAACTCCAGAGTCTCTTTCGTATAAATAATCACTATCATAATATTAGGTCCAGGCGAGCATCTTGGAGGAATGCTTAAACTGGAAATCTAAGCAAGAACGGGGCCGTATCATATAGTCAAACCTAGTGGAAGGTGCCGACATGCTTAGAAGTACAGTTATGATTATTTTTTAAATAATTTTTTTATTAAAATACTTTAAAAATATATTAATTTAAAATAAATATAAAAATAAAAAACTTTTATTTTTTTAAAATATAAAAACAATCAGCCGCACGTATAGTAAACCGTGAGGTGGGTGTGAATTTAGTGAGCTAGGCCAGTGAGAGTAGTTGGCATGTCACATGGCAACATCGCTGTCTCACGTGGCACCTTCCAGCAAAGCTCCTTCCCACCATTTTTGTCTGGGTTGTCCCTTTCTGCTAGTTCAAGGTTGATTCATCAACAAGCGTCCGATCTCTACTTTAATATCTTATTTGAGTCAGCAGCAACTTTTAATCAGAGAGTTTAACCGATAATCATTATGCTTAATAATAAATGCTGTTGGCAATTATCCTTTCCTCTGTGAACAGACATAAAGACCCCCCGGAAATGAGCAAACCCTGCTAATCAACGGCGATCATTCGCCGGTAAAATGACCATCGGGTATTTTTGCCTTGCGTGAGGTGTGAGTGAAGCTGTATTTTATTCCATATACGGTTTTAAGAATATTTAGTTAATTAATCATTTTTTCCCCTTTCTTTTCCATCCTTCCTTTTTTTTTTTGGATTGGTCCTTCAAACTTTTTGATATCACCTCAAATCTTTTATTTTCCATTTACGTCTTTTTTTATTGGAAGCTTCAAACTTTTTCATATGCATAGGTTCTATTGCTTTGCATTTAATAGTGGAATTTGATATCACCAAATTAACTCTCAATTATATCACAGAGATCACATGCAAATCCGACAAGATAAAAAGTAAAGAATCGGATAAAATAAGAAATGAGACACATAAAAATTTACGTGGTTCATTCAATTAAGTTACGTCCACCAACAAATATAAAAGGATTTTACTAAGTAATGTGGAAATACAACTTCTCTTTATTAATAGGAGAACAACAAAATCTCTCAATTATTATGAGAAAATACTTCACTTACTATCTCATAAATACTTCACAATTTTGTGGGATATTCTCTCTTCACCCTCTCTTCTTTCTCTCTACTTGCTCTCAATTTTTTTTTTTGGTATGTCTATAATACTTGAATGTATTGCTTATTTATAGGCAAACATTTATGCAAAAGACAAGAGTAAGGTAGGTGGCACCAAATTTATGCCTAACCTTGTTGAATAAATTGGTGTCTAACATTGTTGACTTTGTCAACAATGTTAGGATGGTTTCACAAATTAACCATAAAATAATATTTATAATTATAAATATCTTAGACCATGCGAGTTAGACAATGCAAGATTGATGAGATATTAAAAAAAAAATGTAACGTCAGGTGATGATACAATTTGTTTTGTATGAAATAGTTATCTGTAATATTATTTTTAATTTTAATTTAATTATTTTATATTAAATTAACTCGAGGTTAGATTTAATTTTTTTTATTCTATACAAGGTTCTTAACTTGATAATATGTTGAGTTAATATTTAATTTAACAACATAAAATTTAATTTAAATTTATTTAAAACTAAAACAAATATTTAGAATATTTTTATAAGAAATAACATCCTTGTCTCAGTTTTTATAAGTAAAATATTTTAACTAATTATATATTAATAATTTTAATTAAGCAGTAATTAATAATATAATAAAGATAAAATGTACAATAAAAAAATTTAAACATCTTAATTTTATTCACATCAACTCATCTATTTCTTGAACAAATCAACCAACTTATTTTATCATTTACAATAAAAAAAATTCTTTAAATTTCGATAGAGCATTCAATATTATTTACTCAAATGGTCAAGCATGTTAATTTATAATTTTTATTCTATATATTTGTCATAGCAAAGTAATGTATCAATTAATATATTAATAGTTTATATAAGAAACTGTGAAAAATAAAAATAATTTTATAAAGATAAAATGCACAAATAACTTGTATCATTTAAAAAATTATAATAATTATAATCAAAATTAAGCACTTAATTATCAAATTGTACAAGTTTTGCAAAATATGAATTTAAAATAATGAAAATATTAAGGTATAGATTATCAAAATGTAAAATTTTATATTTTTTAAAACTCCTAAAATTAGTCTGATTTTATTAATTTTATCAAATCTGAGTAATTTTATTAGTTTTTAAATTTTAATCTAATTTTATATATTAAATACATGTTAACTTATAAAATTTTAAAAATCAACTTGTTTTTTCTAACAACATTTCTCTTTATTATTGTATTGTATACATGTAATCAAATAACTGGGATGATGACGGTTATCTATAGGTTAGATTCTTTATATGTACATGTTGTCTGTTATTTATAAGATAAAAAACTTTAATATTCATTGAGTTTCAAGCATGAAATCCATTGCCTAATTTATTATAAAAAAATATCAGTGTATATATTTAAGTTGTATATAAAATGTAAAAGGTTACCTTTTAAAAGCACACTATAAATACATTACCTTTAAAAAACAAAAAAATGTTAAACTTGCATTCAATTATTTTTTATCCTTTCAAATTGTTTTTTTTTTTTAAATGACAAACAAGGTCATAGGGGTGATTTTGTCTTTTACTTAAAATGAATCTTGTCAAAACAAAGAGAAATTTATTAGTGTGTGCAACATCCCGTTATCCAAAGGGTGATGATGCATGTGGCGTTGTTCACTTTCAATCGTTGCCTTTTAGGGTAATGCTGGAAGCGTCTCGCCATTCTTTGTATATTGGTGGCAGACATGTACATGGTAGTGTGGTGGATGAGTTCCAAGGGTTTATTTATTTATTATTAAAATATAAAAGTACTGTTTAATTTGTTTTTTATTTTTTATCAACTGTTTTATTTTATTTTGCTCTTTCAATCTTTATTTTTTTATTGTTATTTTTTATTATATTTTTTATTTATTTTTTTAATCTCATCCCATAATATTTAATTTTAAATTATTTTTATATAAAAATTAACTTTTATTTTTATTATATATATTTTTAATTTAATCCCTCTGATGATTTTAATTTTAATTTTATTATTTTTTAATTTTTTTTATAAAATTAATTCTAAACTCAATACTCAAGTCATGAATTTTAAAAGTTAACACATATTTTTTTTGTTTTTTTTTAAAATTATTTTTTGAAATATTAACAAATTAACTTAATTTTTTAATTATTTCTTTTTTAATTTTTTTTAATATTAACTTGTTTAATAATTAAAATTTATAATTTTATTTATCATGCTTTTAATAAGATAATAAATTTAGCTTAGTAACCTGGATGTGCTGAAATTGAGTTTTTCTGTTATTTTTAACACAGATAATCTTTTTTTTTACTATCATTGTATTTTTTTATATTATTTAAACTGATAAAATTTATTAAACATAATTAAGTGAATAACTCAAGTCTTAATCGCAGCTTAGCACATACCTTATCTAGTCGCCATCAAACGGCATCTAACGGGCCAAAAGAAAAAGAGAGGGAAACAATCATAGCCGTCCGATTCACACAGCCTGGCCCTGACCTTCTTCTTATATGCGAACGGATTTTGTCATCTCCGCACTCCAATCTTCACCCGCTCCCTCTCACTTGTTAGATCGAGGCTACCTCTCACTCGATCGCCGGAATCCTTACCGGAAACGCCTCCCTGTCACACCGGTTTCCGATTTCTCAACGGTGAGTTTTCATTGCCCGATCTGATTCCCTTCTCATCTCAAGTCCGTCTGGATACCGAGAAAGAACACAGAGAAACCGCAAAAAGCTGAATTCATTCTGTTTTATCTTTCCGATTTGAACTTGTGGATTCAATGCTTTGTTTTCTTATTTGTCTCGGCTTTCATTTGCTTGCATTTTATCACAAACCAAACAGGCTGGATCGGTCACAACACACTGTTTTAAGCTACTAATGTGTTTGTCTCCGCTATTTTTAGTAATTTAATTGTTCTTTGCCAACAGTATATTCTCCTTCTGCGGGGATGTGAAATTTGTTTCGAATTTCGCCTGCTGTTTTGGTTTTTTCTTCTTTTAAAAAAACTCAAAATCGTACTTTTAAATAGCGTCTCGGATCTGATGTCTCTGCAATTTTTTTTTTCCGAGAGTGCTTAATAATTTTTATCCGGCTTGACTTTTTTATTTCTGCAGAATATAACATAAAAAATGAGAGAAATCCTTCACATTCAAGGAGGACAGTGCGGTAACCAAATCGGCTCCAAGTTCTGGGAGGTTGTTTGCGCTGAGCATGGAATTGATCCTACTGGAAAGTACACTGGATCCTCTGAACTTCAATTGGAGCGTGTCAATGTTTATTACAATGAGGCCTCGTGCGGGCGATTTGTCCCTCGCGCTGTGCTTATGGATCTTGAGCCTGGTACTATGGACAGTGTGAGGACTGGTCCCTACGGCCAGATCTTTAGGCCTGATAACTTTGTGTTTGGACAGTCTGGCGCTGGAAACAACTGGGCCAAGGGTCATTATACCGAGGGTGCGGAGTTGATCGATTCGGTTCTTGATGTTGTGAGGAAGGAAGCAGAGAATTGTGATTGCCTTCAAGGTATAATTCGTTTCTTGCACTATTTTTTTTTCTTTTTTGATTTGATTTTTAAAATTTTCGAGTAGTTATTAATGAATTTTCTTTATTACGTGTAGGATTTCAAGTTTGCCACTCACTCGGTGGGGGAACTGGTTCTGGAATGGGGACTCTTTTGATTTCTAAGATCAGAGAGGAATACCCTGATAGAATGATGCTCACTTTCTCCGTGTTCCCATCACCTAAGGTTTCTGATACAGTTGTGGAGCCATATAATGCCACCCTTTCTGTTCATCAGTTGGTTGAGAATGCTGATGAGTGTATGGTGCTAGATAACGAGGCCTTGTATGATATTTGCTTCAGGACTCTCAAGTTGACTACTCCTAGCTGTAAGTGCATTTTTATCTTAAAACTACCTCTATGTGTTTGTTACACAAATTTAGTAGCGTGCTTGTTTTGGTGCCTAACATATTCGGATTTTGGTGATCCAATTCTTATTAAGCCATAATTTGTTTTCATAAGCTCGCACTGGGCTGGGATTCGTGGGTTCGGGTTTTGTTATCTGATTGTCTGAAATATATATATTTATCAAGGCTTGAAATCCAGACTGAGATGGATGTGCATGGTTTAATTATGTGTCCCTGTTCCTTTCTGCTGAACGCCGGGTCTACACTGCTTGGTCATGTATAATAGCATTTATGTATTAGCTTGGACGCTTCCTCACTTCCCTTGTGGTTTGTTTATATTCTCCACTTGCTTACAAGGCGGCCTAGTTTAGTTGCTTTGATGTTCTAAAGTGTTGATTTCTTCTGCAGTTTTCCTCTTGCGTTGACAGTTTCTTAATAACGAATTTTGGCTTTTCACAAGCTGTATCTTGCTCTCTCTATCTGCTCGTTGAAATGTACCTTAAATATGAATTTAGTAGGAGATAGGTGATGGCATGGGATAAAATGTGGTCGTGCCCTTTATTTTGGTTGGAAGTGTGGTGAATGTTGCTTTTCAAAATGATTTTTACTTCAGATGAGATTTAAAAAAAATGCTTGAATAACTTTGGGCTGTTGACAATTGTTGCAGTTGGTGACCTCAATCATCTGATTTCTGCAACAATGAGTGGTGTCACCTGCTGCCTCAGGTTTCCTGGGCAGCTTAACTCTGATCTTAGGAAGCTTGCAGTGAACCTCATCCCCTTCCCCCGTTTGCACTTCTTCATGGTTGGATTTGCTCCTCTGACTTCACGAGGTTCTCAGCAGTACCGGGCACTAACTGTCCCAGAACTCACCCAGCAGATGTGGGATTCCAAGAACATGATGTGCGCCGCAGATCCACGCCATGGTCGCTATCTGACTGCCTCTGCCATGTTCAGGGGTAAGATGAGCACTAAAGAAGTTGATGAACAGATGATCAATGTCCAAAACAAGAATTCCTCCTACTTTGTGGAGTGGATTCCAAACAATGTCAAGTCCAGCGTGTGTGATATTCCTCCAATAGGGCTTGCAATGGCATCCACCTTCATCGGAAACTCAACCTCCATCCAGGAGATGTTCAGGCGTGTAAGCGAGCAATTCACAGCTATGTTCAGGAGGAAGGCTTTCTTGCACTGGTACACCGGGGAAGGCATGGATGAAATGGAGTTCACCGAGGCTGAAAGCAACATGAATGACCTCGTGTCTGAATACCAGCAATACCAGGATGCAACTGCTGAGGATGATATTGACTACGAGGATGAGGAGGAAGAAGAGGCTGCTGAGATGTAAAGAAGTGTGAACGGTGAGGCTACCGATTTTACAGTCTTGCCGCATAAATTTATGTACTCTTTTAATTGGTCATGGGTGAATTTCCGGTTTCCAACGGAGAGTAGAGCATGGATTGTAGAGTTGGAAAAGTGCTTGCTTTTCCTTCTAGTTGTAATAGTTGTTAAATATAACGTGGTTGATATGGGTTGTGCTGTGTTACTGTTCATATTTGTTTCTGAATTCTCACGTTACTCTAGCTTCTAGTTCTAGCAGTCGAAAATAGAACCACATGATTGCTTAGGTAGTGTTGATGGTAGAGGACGCAGGACAGGTAAGATGACACTGTTACTGCCAAGAAAGCTATTCAGGCTAGTATTTTGAAAGAAACTGTTGTAATGTGAAAATAAATCCTCACCGAATTAGGCCGAAACAATTAAGAAGCTGATGAAACCAGCAGTTAATCAACTAGTGTAGCACGTATTTCACGGTCTCGTAAAAAAGAGAGAGGATGGAAGACATCTACCGCTGCTAAAATGCCGATGCAAATCCTTTAGTGGAAAATTTGAGAAGGAATAGACACGAAGGGAGTGCGAAGGAAACGGAATAAATCCAGGGCAAATGTTTCTGGACAAAATATTGTGCACGGAAATAAAATGGTCAACGCAGCACAGCAGGATCGTGTTGGAGAGACTCCACGTGAATCAACGTGTTTCCTTGACAGTTCTTTAGCATTTTAAGACAATAATAGAAGACCCTCACCGCTAGCATCAGGCCATTCAAGTTACACCAGATTGCGGTCCTTTTGGCTTCACATGTAAGTCATATATATTCAAAGGGGCCTGTCAAGTGTCCCCACTAGACTCTATTTTCTTCTCGTCTGTTTCCTCAATTATTAAGCATTCCTCGTTTGAGTTTTTCACTGTACATGACTCCACTATTATCTTGGTTTCATGTTGCTGTAGATAAGCTCTGTAATATTTTATATATTTTTTTAATTTAATCTTTATTTTCTTCAGTGATTTAATTTTAATTAACAATCAATTGATTTTATTTTTTTATAAAAAATAAAAATAAAAAAATAAAAAAACATCAAACATAAATTAGTTTTTCTTATTTTATTTATTTTATTTGAAGAGCATTTTTTAAAGGATAATTATTTTTTTAGTGATGCATTCATTTTCGAAGAGTTTTTGTGATTTATCTATATATATATATATTTAATTTTTTGTATGGATAGATTTTATTTTTAAAAATAAAAAAATTATTTTAGATAATATTTTTAATATGTACAATCTTGCATGTTTTTTTCTCATTAATTTAATTCATGTCTATTTCTATTATTATTTGCTTAAATAAAAAATTATTTTAATAAACAAATTAGTAAACACAATCAATTAAATGTCTTGTTTTTTAAGATTAAATAACTTGATTTATATTTATCTTAATCAATTTAATTTGTATGTCTATTTATATCATTGTTTGCTTAAATTAAAAAAATATTTTAGTAAACAAATTAGCAAAAACAACAAGTTAAATATCTTGATCTATATTACAATCTTGATTTTTTAAATTTTATTTTTAGGTATCGTTAATAAAAAAATTTTATTCGCATATATAATTCTAGAATTATTTGATTATATATATATGCATAAAATTATTAATTTGAGCTTAAATTTTTCAAACTACAGAAAAATATTGAAAAAACCTTATGTCAAATCTTTCTATAAAAACAAAAATATCTGGGTCTCAACATTGCAGCGCTAGTCCCATAACTAGTGTATCCTAAATCCTGTCCAAGTTTTTGAAATCCAGATAGAGGATGATGCCAATTACTCATTCCCTTTCAACGAGGCGCTGATTTAAGATTTGAATTCTTTCAAATTAGTCAAACAAAAAACACAAACACAAACACAGACTCCCCCCTAATTGCACAGTCCATACTAACATCTTTTAAGACTAATTCGTTCTTACAATGTAGGGAAGGATGCCGGCAAAAAAGTGCATAAACCCAAGTGGCTTTGCAATTTCAAGTTTAATTTATACGTACATTATCCCCCCCTTATCTCGGTGTTTAATTCGGGTCGATGCTCTTGGCTGAAAACGTCTAAAATCAAGGAAGCGGGAAAACAATCTCGGAACCAAACACCGCCAATTTCCCCATCGGACCGCCCTGTAGAGAGTCTGCTTGTGGATAAAAAATCACTCTCACATTCAGAGACCTGAGCGATGGCAGCATGCTTGGCTCTAAATCTAAGCAAGGAATCAGTTTTCATTAATGGCGAGGATTAGTGGAGGAGGGAGGGTGTGTTAATTAGGCTGCTCTAGGTCCAGAGTCTGGATCCCGTGATTATGATGTTGAATCCATAAGAGATAAGAAGGAGAGTAGGTGACAGTTCACATGGGGACATCGTCGCCTCATGTGGCCCTTCTAGCAAAGCTCTTTCCCACCTTTTTTTTATTTGTCCTTTTTTGCCATTTGAAGAAAGATGCTACTCTCCTCCAATCCCGTTCCGTTACTTAAACGTAACAGTGGTTCTTAATCAATGCAATTGGCAACAGTACCTTCTTCTGCTAATAAAATACGTGGAAGGCCCATCGCGCTCCCAAGAGCTCATCATTGAACTTTTTACCCTGTTGAGATCTTCATATCAAAATTATTAAAAACAAAAATATCAATTTGAGCCTCCAAAAGTTAAAAATTAAGCGATTTCGTCCTCAAATTTGTGTCCTCTATTTGCTTTCATCCTCCCTTCTTCCTTGCCTTCTCGTATCTTGTTCTCAGATAGAGCGGCTTAGGCACCTAATTGCAATCATCTGCCTGCAGTTGGGACACCAGTATGTAATTTTCCCAAAAATAAAATGAGCACAAGATCTGTCGTTTCAACAGGTCTTTATGAGTCCATTAAACCCATTTTTCAAATATCAAATATCATTGCCCTGTCAATTCAAAACCAACATCTACACCGTTGAACATTACGATCCAACGGCATCCAACGGACTAAAACGAAAGGCGAGGGAAACCACGACAGCCGTCCGATCCACCTCCACGCCTATTTTCCTCCTTTATATAACTACTCATTCACTCCATTTTCAAACCAAATTATTACTTCCCTCCTCCCTCGCTCCCTTTGATCGAGCCTCTCTCACGCTCGATCTCTAAATCCGGAGCCGCATATTTAAATCTGGTCACCGATTTCGTAACGGTGAGTTTTCGATTTCTAGATCTGATCTCTTCTTCCGTTAGCGAATCTGTCTTGATGCCGAGAAAACATAAGAAAACAAGTTAATATCTATTTTGTTGATGAATATTTAGAGAATCTTAATTTTCTGAGTGAATTACTTTGTTTATGCAGTCTTATTGCACTTTCTATTTTTTTTTGCATTTTCTCCGCAGCCAAACAGGCTGGATCTGTAATTATTCTGTTTAGACTTTTTCTTAATCTTCGATCAAAAGCTTTATTTAGTCACTTAATTAATTATTTATTAAGATATAATTTTCCAGTGAAATTTACTTACGTTTTGGATCTGTTCTCCATGTTCTCATGCTTTACCTAGTTTTTCTCTTACCATTAATTTAATCAAAATTTTTTCTCAACTTGCAGAGAAATAAAAAATGAGAGAAATCCTTCACATTCAAGGAGGACAGTGCGGTAACCAAATCGGTTCCAAGTTCTGGGAGGTTGTTTGCGCTGAGCATGGAATTGATCCCACTGGAAAGTACACTGGATCCTCTGACCTTCAATTGGAGCGCGTCAATGTTTATTACAATGAGGCCTCGTGCGGGCGATTTGTCCCTCGCGCTGTGCTTATGGATCTTGAGCCTGGAACTATGGACAGTGTGAGGACTGGTCCCTACGGCCAGATCTTTAGGCCTGATAACTTTGTGTTTGGACAGTCTGGCGCTGGAAACAACTGGGCCAAGGGTCATTATACCGAGGGTGCGGAGTTGATCGATTCGGTTCTTGATGTTGTGAGGAAGGAAGCAGAGAATTGTGATTGCCTTCAAGGTATAATTCGTGTCTTGCACTATTTTTTTTTCTTTTTTGATTTGATTTTTAAAATTTTCGAGTAGTTATTAATGAATTTTCTTTATTACGTGTAGGATTTCAAGTTTGCCACTCACTCGGTGGGGGAACTGGTTCTGGAATGGGGACTCTTTTGATTTCTAAGATCAGAGAGGAATACCCTGATAGAATGATGCTCACTTTCTCCGTGTTCCCATCACCTAAGGTTTCTGATACAGTTGTGGAGCCATATAATGCCACCCTTTCTGTTCATCAGTTGGTTGAGAACGCTGATGAGTGTATGGTGCTAGATAACGAGGCCTTGTATGATATCTGCTTCAGGACTCTCAAGTTGACTACTCCTAGCTGTAAGTGCATCTTTGGTGTTTATCTAAAGATATTATTTATACTCTTTTTTTCTGTGAAAAAGGTTGTAATTGGATTTTCTGAAAATTTTTGCACAAATTTAGAATTATGCTTGTTGATGAAACATGCACGTTTAGATTATTGTCAAGTAACTCGTAATGGAAGTTTGGATTCTATGTCAATATGCTCTCCTGGGCAAGTGTTTGGGGGTGGGGTTTTGTTATCTGATTATGTGAAATGTGTATGTTATTGAAGCAATGGAAATAAGAAAGTGGATTAAAGTTCCGGTATGATCATTTATTGTCTGATTTTCTGTGCTTTCAAGCCCTTGGTGCAATATCTTGGGCACCGGGCACTTTCTCATTTTCTTTGGTGCTCGGCATTATTTTTCACTTTTTGTCCGTGCCTTTGTCGGGTCTCTGTTGTATTTATGTTTTGTAGCGGTTCACTGCTTCCCGCATTCATGTTAGTTGCTTACTTTATATCTTTCGGCTGGGAAGCTTTATCTTTCAATTCATGTCTTCTTGAATGAGGGGATGTAGGCTCCATGTTGCTGGTTCTCACATGAATCTTCTCAGATTTTATTCTCTAGGAGCTAAGCATTTGCTTGGTTGATAAGTGGAAGCACCAAACGTTAGGTGGCAGCTTTTAATGACATTACCGAGTCTGAGATAATTTGATTAAGACATAGTGACACCGATGTAACCTTGAAAAGAGAAGTTTTAGGGTTTTTATGTATGGGAATTTGTTCGTTTGTTCACCACTAGCTTTGTTTTTTTTCCCTGTGGGGTTGATGTGGTCTTTTGACATGAGGATTGTTTGTGTTTTTCAACTGCTTGTCTTTGCATCCTTTCTGCATCACAACAATGATTTAAATGCTGGATTAACATTGAATTATTGATTTTTGTGACAGTTGGTGACCTGAACCATCTGATCTCTGCAACAATGAGTGGGGTTACCTGCTGCCTTAGGTTCCCTGGCCAGCTCAATTCTGATCTTAGGAAGCTTGCTGTGAACCTTATCCCCTTCCCCCGCCTGCACTTCTTTATGGTTGGATTTGCTCCTCTTACCTCTCGTGGCTCTCAGCAGTACAGGTCACTAACTGTCCCAGAACTCACCCAGCAGATGTGGGATTCCAAGAACATGATGTGCGCCGCAGACCCACGCCATGGTCGCTATCTGACTGCCTCTGCCATGTTCAGGGGTAAGATGAGCACTAAAGAGGTTGATGAACAGATGATGAATGTCCAAAACAAGAATTCCTCCTACTTTGTGGAGTGGATTCCAAACAATGTCAAGTCCAGCGTGTGTGATATTCCTCCAATAGGGCTTGCAATGGCATCCACCTTCATCGGAAACTCAACCTCCATCCAGGAGATGTTCAGGCGTGTGAGCGAACAATTCACAGCTATGTTCAGGAGGAAGGCTTTCTTGCACTGGTACACCGGGGAAGGCATGGATGAGATGGAGTTCACTGAGGCTGAAAGCAACATGAATGATCTCGTGTCTGAATATCAACAATACCAGGATGCAACCGTTGATGAAGAGCTTGAGTACGAGGATGAGGAGGAGGAAGAGGCTGCCTAGATGTAATGAGTTGTGCAAGGTCTATCGTCTGCTGCTGCTATTTTTCATACATTGTTACCGCTTTAAGTTCCGCGTGGTGCTTTTCACTGTCTGAGCAGTTTGAGTCGTAAGTAGGGTTGGAAAATTGCCTATATTCTTACTTTCCCAGTTCTACAAGTTAAATATTAAGCCATGTGGCTGGTGTGAAAAAGTTTTGTATTGTTCATGTTTCAAGTCTTGCTTTAAATGCTATTTCTATTCCTATAATCATTCTTTAAGAAATAAGAAACTATCCATCCACAGAAGTAACGGAATGATCATCACCCAAGAGACCACAGAGATTTTATCCTCTTTGTTTTTACTTTTACTTTTGTTTTTCTGTCTCTCTCCTGGTTATGCACAGCGGTAAACCAGGGGTTGCTATCAAATGTTTCTACTGTTTATAATGCCAAACCCAGCAGTGTTCGGATCCCGAACCAAGCGCCGAACCACGAGAGGCTGACAAATTAGGCGGGACCCTTATGGCAGAACTCGAAAAATTGAAAAACAGAAATGCTGTCACGAGTCTTATATCCGAAATTGTTTTCTAATAATTGAAAAGGCGAAAATACCCCCCAAACAAGTTGAAAGCAAATCGAATATGGAGGGTAATGAGATTATTTTACGGAGTAAAGTTTTTTGAGAAGACATATATACCCTAAAAGAAATGTGAAATGACTGATGGAGAATACAAAAGAACAAAAACATCACGTTAGCAGGACATGTTTATTTTAAGAAGGGTAAAAATGTAATCACGCTATTCATTTTTGTGTGGGATGGCGTTTTATATTTTGGGCAAGTAGGATTTCCTTGCTGCTCATGAGATACGGGAGAACTTCAATTGTATATTAAAAGTCTCGTGAATTTCCTAAACAAAAAATGCCCGGCCAATAAGCAGCAAAATCACTGCTTAAACAATAAAAAAGGAGAGATGGAAATCCCTTAAAACCTGTATATGATCTGCGCTAATCATAATAATTGGTTAAGCTGACTTGTCTAAATAAAACAGACAGCCCTCCTCTTCGTCTCCATCGCATCTTCTCAATTGGAAGGTCTTTCCGTGTGGATCATACTTTTATCCGATACTTGTTTTTTTGTTCTTGTTCCTGCTCCTAGGCGAAGGCAGTGCAGGCCCCGTATGCTGACAGAGAAAAGAAAAGGGGAAGTGGACATACTGTATGCTTACAAATACGAGAATTGAAGTTGAGCGGTGAGGACAAATTGGCATCATGTAGGGCGTTAAAAAGCAAAATCTAAAACCAAGGTTAATAGTTGCGCATATAGCAGTCAGCGGGGGAGAGAGTGGAGTAGGTTCAAAAAAGGGAATCAAACCATTTTTAAGGTCTTTTCGAAGACGACTGTGGAGGAGGAGGAGGATAAATTTATCTTGTGGTTCTAGACTTCAGCAATAAATAGCAGCCCCTTAATCCTTCAAACCTTCAAAAAGTAAAATACACTTGCATGTAACTTTGCAATGGTAATTGACAGTGAGCTATTCTAAATTAAACTCGTCCTTTTAGTCTCGGTAACTACTGAGTTCTGCTTGGTTTTCTACATCCAGGATGGCCTCAATACATCTAGCAGACGAAAAGGCGGCTTCCGAGCTTGCACTTTTATCTTCAGTGAGGATGCTACAAGAGCTTAGAAATTAAGTTCTGGCATATAAAACAACATGAGCAATGGACTAATTTGTGTCTTTTTCTGTTTTTTTTTCCAGCTTTGGGAGCCCTGGAGAACATGGGATTTATAGCGAACATGGCAAGCTTGGTTCTATATTTTTATCATATCATTCATTTCGACATAGCCACTTCAGCAAATACGCTCACCAACTTCATGGGTTCGGTTTTCATGCTCTCTCTTGTTGGAGCCTTCATTGCTGATACTTTCTTGAACCGATTCTATACTTGCCTCTTATTTGGAATGATGGAAGTCATGGTACGTGATTCATACATATCAAAAACCTTCTTGAATCCAGATAACCTGATCTTTTAATCTGTTTGATTTTCTTTAACCATCCACGTCTTAATCGGCAGGGTCTTGCGTTGCTTACAACTCAAGCTTATTTCAAGGATTTGCAGCCTGAATTTTGTCACAGGTCAACTTGTGTCAAAGGTGGCCAAGCAGTTATGTTATATGGATCTCTTTGTCTGTATGCACTAGGTTCAGGTGGAGTTAAGGGGGCTATTCCTGCACTCGGTGGAGACCAGTTTGATCATCATCAACAGAAGAAAGGGGCACTTGCTCGTTATTATAACTGGAACCTTCTAATTTCAACCACTGGATCAATAGTTGGAGTCACAGCTGTTGTGTGGGTTAGCATGAACAAGGGGTGGTACAAAGGTTTTTTCGTTTCAACTGTGGCTACCTTGATTGGATTCACTGTTCTTGCACTTGGGAAGCCTTTCTACCGCATCCAGCCGCCTGGAAATAGTACTTTTGTTAGGATAGCACAGGTTTCTCTCTTCTGTAGTCGCGTGCACAGACAATGTGATTATTTCTTTGCAATTATGATTCTTAAACGGTTTGATTTTTGTAAATGATTCAGGTCATAGTGGTCGCGTTCCGGAATAGGGACTTGTCTCTGCCAAAAAATCCTGATGAACTCTTCGAGATCAATGATGCATCAAGAGATCCATCTGAAGAGAGACTTTCACATTCCAATCAATTCAGGTAAACCATTAGAAACATCCTCTATGGTCCAGTATCTTAATTTGATGGGATTATTATGGCTGTTAATTGTTTTCTTCGAGACAGATTGCTAGACAAAGCTGCTATTCTTAGAGAAGGAACGGAGCCACAGCCCTGGAAAGTTTGCACAGTGACCCGAGTTGAAGAAGTGAAGATTTTAACAAGGATGATCCCCATCATAGCCAGTACAATTTTAATGAACACAATTATGGCACAGCTACAAACATTCTCAGTACAACAAGGGGTCACCATGGATGCACATCTTGGCACCAAAACAATCCCAACCCCATCTATTCCGGTGATTCCTCTGGTTTTCATGTCTGTCCTTATTCCCATTTATGAATTTGTTGCAGTCCCATTTGCTCGAAAGATAACCGGCCATCCATCCGGTATCACGCAGCTTCAACGTGTTGGAGTTGGCCTTGTTCTCTCCATTCTGTCAATGGCCGTGGCAGGTTTCATTGAACTGTACAGAAAACACGAGGGTCACAAGAATCCACCAATCAAAATCAGTGTTTTTTGGCTTTGCTTCCAATATGGCATTTTTGGGATTGCAGACATGTTCACAGTCGTTGGATTGTTGGAGTTTTTCTACAAGGAAGCTCCATCAGGAATGAGATCTGTATCTACTTCTTTCACATGGTTAGCATTGGCTCTGGGATACTTCACCAGCACTGTCTTTGTTGATATCATAAACTCCGTCACCAAGAGAATCACTCCAAGCAAACAAGGATGGTTACATGGGAACGACCTCAACTCCAATAATCTGAACCTCTTCTATTGGTTTTTGGCTATCCTTAACGTCATCAATTTCGTCTTCTATCTCTTCTCGGCTTCCTGGTACAAGTACAAGAGTGATGAACGAGAATCAGAGACCATTGCAAAGGCAGAAAAAGTACCGAATAGTGAGATCACTCTGGTTAAGTAGAGAACAACATTCAGTTCCTAAGGAATTGATAATTAGGTTACAATTATTCATTAAAAAATGATTGTCAATATTATTTTTCTGGACAGAATGTGAAGTACAAAGACTTCTTAATGTTCTTCATCCCTCTTATTTGGTTTTTGAGGAAAAAGCTAGTTATAACTGGCACTTCCGATCTTGGGCAATTAGTTAATATTACTTAATAAAAATCCAAAAGTTGCCATTAAAACACTATATTCTTCATCTTATATTTTACTTCACTGTGGATTTATTGTTTAATTTTTTTTAACTTGTTTCTCAAACTTTTTTTTTACATCTTTTTGGTAAATTCAAGAATAATTAAATTAAATTTGTTAATTATGGACAATACTAAAAGACACGAGACCAAAGTAGAAAAAGAGCCACAATAGATAATAATTTCATCGGTCATATAAAAAATTTAATTTACTTATCAAATTTTACATATTCAGTCTCTCAATATGTTTTCCTTTCAATTTTAATATAAAAATTTATTTTATTATTTTTTTAGTTTTTAATTTAACTTATAAAAAAGAAATCATTAGATTCTTACAATAAAAAAAATATTGTTAGTGCTGATTTAAACCACTAAAAAAATAAATTTCATTAATTTTAGGATTGTAAATATTTTTTTATTTAAAAATGTATTAAGATAATATATATCCTTTTAAAAATATTTTTAATATAGAACATTAAAAAAAACACAAATAACAATAATTTTAAATTAAAAAAAATCTTTCAAAATACAGTTTAATTACAGTACCAAAAACCACACAAACAAACCTCAGGCAGCCACATATCTACTAGCAACAAATTCATAACAAGTGCTCTTTTTGTCTCATCGTTTCAACCTGCTATTTGTAAATAAATAAATAAAAAAAGGGTTGAACAGCTAAGGCATACGTGACCTAAATATGTAGCAACCTAGCTTCACCGTGAATCTAAGAATGCTTAACTTCATCTGGATTCTAATTGTATTTTCCACGGGTTAAATAAAAATAATTAGTAAAAAAAATATTGTAGCTATTAGCAATCTATTTTTTCGTGGAGATTTTTTTTTATATTATGAGCAACAAATATTTTAATTGTGAGTTAAAATTGATAATGTGTTTTGTATTGGCAGCAAGGTAAACCCACTATAATATATTGTATCATACAACTTTTAATGAGTTTTATTATTTAAAAGATGTTTGGTAATAAAAAAGATATCATTAATGTTATATAATGAAATCATCAAAAATCATTAATGAGTGCTTGAAAAAAAAAAGCTAGCTAATTTTATAAAAAAAATGCTATAATTTTTTCTTCAAAAAACCAAACAAAATTTCAAGAAACAATGAACAAAAAAAACTTAGATATAAAAAAAATCTAAAACAATTATACAGGATTTTACAAAAAAAAAAGCTCTGTAATATCACAAAAGGCTATAATTTAATGAAAAAAATGGAATTTCAATTGTATTTAATAAAATAATTTCAAATTATTTTTTTAGTTAATTTATTTAAAATTAAAAAAAGTTTCAATTGTAAAGGGAATAAAAACCAGGCATGCCCGTGGGCCTGCGTGTATGGCCCATTCAAAAGAAACCTAGCTCGTGTACCTGACATCTTTACACACACATATTAAAGGGCAAATGACCCTTAAAAAAAAAAACAATTCAAATGATGCATCCTCTGCTAGTTGAGAATTCAATTACAGGAGGGTCGCTAAAATGTGGGACTATAGGTACTTTGTGCCCAAAACTTCAATCTTTAATTTATTTTTAACTCAAAAGATCTAGAAAACATAATGTGTGTATATACCTTTATAAATCATTCCTATGACCTCAAATAATTTATTTTTAACTCAAAAGATCTAGAACTAAATTTATTTTTCAATGCTACATCTACCAACATAAAAAATAAAAAACATATAAGTGAAACTCTTTGTTAGGTTTTTGAATATCATATATACAATAAAAATAATAAAATAAAATTATTTGAGGATCCCTGAAATTTTATTAGACAAATCTATAATTATTTAGGGATTTATTA
The DNA here is from genome assembly GCA_015708895.1 of Populus ilicifolia. NCBI lineage: Eukaryota > Viridiplantae > Streptophyta > Magnoliopsida > Malpighiales > Salicaceae > Populus > Populus ilicifolia. The sequence continues at coordinate 445,969 of SRLM01000287.1, read as the reverse complement.
TCTGAAGATTTGATCTTCTTCGACTTTGAATAATTTTTTAAAAGTTGAGTTATTATAAATGACAAGTCATTTAATTATCCAGTTTTTAATGATTATGCATATAGACCACTAGTTAGAACTATTTTAAATTTCTATTTAGAAGAAATGAATAACTATAGTTATAGTGATAACTATTTATTATGTGATTTGTGTAGTTTTTTTTTATCTAACAAACAAAAACCAAAATGATAAGCATAACTTATTATTTATGGGAAAATCTAAAAAATTCTACAAATTGATAAAATACTAATTTTTCCATTGAATAATTAATATATATATATATTAATTCAGGATAATTAAAAAATTAACTCAATTAAGTCCTTAATTATAATCCCTATATTAATTATATTTTAGTCCTTAATTTCTAAAATACATTTTAATCAAGTTATACTTAATTAAATTATCTCATTTTAACTTTACTGGTGGTTTTTAACGTGTGTGACTCATTAGGTTCCTAATATAATGACCTAAATATAAATTATAATTATAATTAAATAAAATTAAATAATTTAATTTATTTTTAATTCAACAATTGATTAATTTATATTTAAAGATTAGATGTATTGCCTAACAATGTGGCATGATCCTCCAAATATTATAATAGTTATTAATGGTTTGACTAAACCTTTTAGTGACTGATTTTTCAGTGTAATTAATGTCATTTCATCAATAATATTTCTATTTAACATTAAAGCATGAAATGTATTTGCCATGTTAAATCATGTTTGTTATCAACATAATAACATCGATCATTTGAAAAAGTTGTGGAACTCTTTTCAAATCTCATTCCACCTTAGTCAAATATTTCCTAGTTAATATTATTTGAGATCAGACGAGATATTTTTTCTAATTTATCTAAGGTAATAAATCATTTCTTGATCACTCAGGTATCTTCATATAGTTCATACTATACCCAGTGTCTGCCTCGTCATTACTTTTATTAAAATAACATCTAACATGATCAAAGCATAACATTCTTTATACAAGATAATTTAGTAATCTCAAGTATAAGGTTTACTTACACAACCGTCACTTGAGCCTTTCACTAAACATATATGATTTATTCATATGGAATTCTTATATGTATCAATTTAGTGTACATGTCTTATGACAAGCACTTGTGTATTAGTTTTCCGTATCCTTTATATCCCAGCTTATGAGAACAACTAGTTGTGTACTTTTTTTCATAAAGAAAAAATAATAATATGTACCAGTCTATATAACTTTAATAAATGTTCAGTTTTTAAAAGAGTATCGATAGTAAATATTTTAGCAATAATATTTTCATGTCATATAAATCCTATAATTATATCAATTTTATAATTTTCTTTACAAATAATTTTTTTCCATAAATTTTATCTTTACTCTAAATTCAAAAAAATCAAATATTAGATTTATTAATATAATATTATATGAATATCAAAGATAAATTAAATCTTTATTAATAATAAATATATATTTACATGAATACAATAATACTACATATAACCAAATAATTGGTTACAAGACATATTAAACTAACACTCTATCAAATAGAATTCACCGACATAAATATCAATTTTTTTATGGTCAGAATCGTGTAAACCAAAACTTTCTTTCTTTTAAATTGAAATTTGGTGATTCTCTCTCCTCTCTCAAATAGAGAATGAGAAATAAAAAAATAAAATTTTAGATCAAAATTGATTTTTTCAAAATTAAAAGGACCAAAACTTTAGAAATTGAAAAGTATAAGGACCAAACTAAACTTTATGTGAAAAATTTGAAATTACCACCTATTCTTTATTTTATTTTTTCACTTTGATTCTCTCTCTCTCTCTCTTNTTATTTTATTTTTTCACTTTGATTCTCCTTTTTTTTTAATTCTTCTCTTTTTTAACAAATAAAAAAATATTAATCATCATTTTGTTCGAAAAATATAAAGACCAAACTAAACTTTGTGTGCAAAATTTAAAATTGCCACTTATTCTTTATTTTTTTTTCACTTTGATCCTTTACCTTTTCTCTTTCTTAACCAATCTTTGTCCACTACTGGATCAATCAAAGAAAAAAAAGATAATCAAAATATAAAAAAGTTAACTCTAATTTGATTTTAAACCTTACAGCTTGTAATTTACAATCAACCACTAACACACCATATATTTATCTCCTTAGCACTAGTGCATGTAGTAAGTAATTATTTTTAATCCAATTTGATTTTTATCTTTAAAAATTAATTAAATTAAAATTTTATAAAATAAAAAAATCAAAACAGAATAAAAATCAATTCATACTTGTCAATTTTAATTTGGTTTTTTAATATTAAAAATCAAAACTCAACCACCTTGTTTTGGTTTAGTTTCAGTTTAATTTAGTTATTTTATATTAAAAACTAAAATTTATATTTTTTTGAGAATATTTTATACTTTTCTAATGAATTTAGTTTTGATTTTATTCAATTTGTTTTACTTGGTTAAGGTTTTTTCAATTTGATTTATTGTTTTAGTTTGATTTAGTTTTTTTATTTAAATTTATAAAATTAAAATCAAACTGAATAAAATATTTTAATTAGTTTAATGATTTTTTTATAATTTGAAAATTTCAACTATCTTCATATTTTTTTAATTTAATTGGTTTTTTAAATGTTTTTCTCACCCTAGCCACGAGCTTCAGCAGAGTAGAGTGAAGATTATAAATATTGAAGCTCTATTAAATATTTAAATAATCTCATATGAAACAAACTACCCCCCTATGATTGATTAGCATAACCTCCGTGCAATGGAACGCACCAATGAGAATGGATAGGGTGTCTTCATGTCATCCAGCATAATGACAGCTTAACTATTACTACTTGGGCGAAGCAGCAAACACCCATCCAGCTGTCGGCCATCATTTCATGTGCTCCTAAACCTCTCACTCCACGGGCCTGTTCAGCACCGACCTCTTACTAATTTATTATTAATTGTTTTTAAAGTGAAAATATATTAAAATATATTTTTTTTTATTTTTAAAAATGTATTTTTAATATCATCAAATTAAAAATATTATTTTAAAATAAAAAAACATATTTTTTAAAAACCGTATTTTCAACGCAGTAACAATCAAGAACTGTATCATATCCCACCGACGGTCCAACGCTACCTTCCACATCACTCTTCTACCTATACATCGATAAAGGTCAAAAGAAAACAGATGGTGTACGTACGTAGTATGTTCACGGCTCATAAAAAGAAATTATCTCGTAAATTACGCAAACAAAACTAAAATAATTAAAAAATATTTTTCAGAATATATCAAAATATTGTCATTTTTTAATAATTTAATAATAATCATTTAATTTTTTTAAAATATATCAATATAATGCTATTATTTTTACTTCAAGATATTAAAACAATTAAAAAACACTAATTTAAATCTTTTTTAAAAAGCTCAAAAATTCTCACAGGTGGATAGGAAACAGTGCCATAGTAAATAGCTTCTGAAAAGATAACTTTGTTAGCTATGGCTTCGATCAACCCTTCCCCGCAAAAGAAGGCAGAGTACAGGACCCAAAAACAAAAATAAAAATAAAAGAAAGAATCTAAACCCAATATCCTTTCCTTTTGATTTGTTTTTTGTTACCATGTTCAGTAATATAAGTGAGGCAATATTAGTAATTCGAAGGGAAGGAAGGGATAGAGCTATATAAAGGCTTGGAACGTAACAGCTCCCATTCCCTTCCTTTATTCCTCAGAAGGGGTTTAAGCCACACAGATATCCACAACTACCAAGTGCTACAGAACCCAGGAACAATGCAACAGAGAAGGTACAGCAGACTATGCCTTCTTTCCCTTTCATTCTCTTGTCTTCTTCTTCTTCTTCTTCCATCTTTCTTAGGACCTGTCGATGCTTACAAGAACTACACGGTGGGGGACTCCTTGGGTTGGTACGATACCACTGTCAAGTCTAATGTCAATTACCAAAAATGGGCTGATGGCAAGAACTTCAGCTTGGGAGATTTCCTCAGTAAGTCCTTAATTGATTAGCATGTTTTAGAATTTGAACTTCCCGAAAATTGCATTTTTGTGCTTATATAGTTCGTTTCTTTCTGCTTTCTTGTTATGGTTTGTGGTCACTCCTTGCGTCTTACTCCTCGTTTTATTTTTAGTTTCTTCTTTAAGTGATGCCCCAAATCAGCGAGCTCTGAGTAAATTTACATCAAAAGAGGGAATTTGTCCCGAGTCTCAACCATTATAAAGAAGTCTTAATAAATCTCAAAGTATATATCTCCTTTTGGATCTGCAATTATTATTTCTTTCTTGCGTCAATACATACATGTTTCAATAACTGAATCCACAGAAAAATTCAGGAGATCATATTGGATTGGATTAAATATTTTGTGCTAAACTTGACAACATCGAACTCTTCCATATATTCCTGACCCTTTGTTACCTTGTCTAAGTCTTAATTTTCTTTTTGAAGTCGCACTTTAATAAAGTTATGAACCCATGATGTAGGTGGCATAGGTTAGGAAAAACATTAAAATATGCTATATCTCCCTTAGTTTACTTTCTTGATCCAAGAAAGTTAGTTGAATTCACATGGGATAGATACATCATTTAGCATGTTCTATCCAAGACAGTTGAATTCACATGGGATAGATAAATCATTTAGCATGTTCTATCCACCTTGCTTATACTTCGCCGTTTTGTTTTCTTGAAATCACGAGGGAGTGAAAACGTAGCCAAGATTTCCAGCCTAAGCCCATTGTTGAGGTGAATGGAATTGCGTGCATGATCATAAGATGATGCTTTGCCAAGATAAGCATAGATCCTGCATAGATGTGAGTGGAAAAGCTAGGGTTAAAAAAAAGAATATAAGATGCATTTAACAACTGGATTTAATAAGTTTAAAGTATATGGTTATGAGATGATGCTTTACAAGGATGAGCATAGACGTGAGGGGGAAAAGCTAGGGTTAAGAAAAGAAGCATCGACAGGAGTATTCTGATAAAGTTGTCGATTGGTACATGGGTTTTCCTTGATCCCAAGCCTTCTCCCTCACATGTCGCCAAAAGAACCGCCGACTAATACTCTTATCACAATTAACCCTTTATTCTTTGAGTCAAGCATGAAGCAATGATCGAGAGAGAGAGAGATGGAGATGGAGCCTGGAGGTACGGCCTTCACATGGGAACGATGGTCTTGTTGGATTTGTTAATCAGAAGAGAATGGTGAGCAAAAGGGCGTCCCATGTGCGCAGGTTGTGGTAAGAATATCGCTGGCTGACATGCTTATCAGTTCCTTTAAGACAACAACCGACACTTTCTTTCTACCTGGCCAGACATGATTGGGTTTCTCGTAAGAAATATTAGGACGAGAAACTATCTGCGAGGTTTTCTTGAAATTCCCACCATTAGGATATTCTCCACCTGCCATGCCTGAAAAACTCAGTAATGAACAGTTAAAATCCATCCTATCTTCTTTTGAAATATAAAACCGAAAACAACATACATTCCTGTACTAGCATTTAGTTTTATTTGTATGGAGATGAATTGAAATGGTATTTTTAATTTTTTTAAAATTTATTTTTAATATTAAAAAATTTAAAAATACCAACAGAATTAATTTAAAATTAAAAAAATGATTGAACTACAATACTAAATAAGATCATATGTATAGATCTTTGATATAGACTTAACAAGAATCTATTGGTGTTAGCATTTTGCCCCTACCATCACTGAAACTACTCAATGTTGATTCGAGATTTTCTGGTATATTTTGGATATGATAATTATCGAATGGCATTATTTTTCTTTTTTTACAATATTGTTAATTAATTTCTTTAGATGGCCACATATGACATATATTGGTGTTGATCGTGTTGTGTACATGGGTGCCGTTTATGCTGATGCAGTTTTCAACACGGATAGCAATCATTCAGTGGTTCAAACATACAATCTCACCACATTCAAGTCGTGTGATTATGACAATTCAGTAGGAAATGAAACCGTGGAATGGTCGGCCACCAATCCATCTAACACTTTCACACAAGCAGTCACAGTGGCAGTTCCTCTACTCAAGGAAGGGCCGACATTTTTCTTCTCTGGGTATTACGACGGGGAGCAATGTCAGGATGGCCAGCATTTCAAAATAACCGTGTCACATGGAAAAGGGCTACCGGATGGCCTCAAAGATCCGTCCGATCAGGCCCCGGCTCCAAATGCTGCCGATTATGGCTCGACACCGGATACAGTTGTGCCCTTTGACTTCAATAACCCTCGCGATCAGGACACTGATGTTAAGAAGGATTCTGGATCTATTTCTTTGCATGCGAAGATTTTAGACATGAAACTGAATGGGATTTTGCTTTCGTTAGGGATTCTCTACATGTTTTGATGAGTTGCTTTTATTTTGTTTCTTCCCAAGATCTCTTAATTCATACATGTGAAGGGTTTGTATCTATAGAAAGAAGCTCTCGATTTCTTGTAAAATAGAGTATTCATATGGTATGAAGTGATGTTTTATGTGTTCATAAACGTTTGTTCTAGACAGAAAGAGACCGTGTAGACGATCATTATCAATAAATATTACTGAATAGGATTCTTGAATCTATATATATATATATATATAGTTACGAATCGGCAAATATTACTCCGATCATTATCAGCACGCTTGCTTATTGGTATTGAAAACAAATTTGCAATCATGTTTCAGAAATACGAGATAAATCATAAGAATAATTGAAGGATTCCAAGAGGGATAAGCATAGCTTGATGAGCCATACTGAATAATTTCTCTATGTATTAATGCAAAGATAAATCTCCAGAAAACTTAATTGATTCAACAAAATAATAATGTTAAATAAAAATAATGTATCTCATTTCACCAAAATAATAATAATATATTTCATGATTTTTTTAACAAATTTTTTTTCCAGCTCCTGCTAAACTTAGTTTATTTTATGAAACCTTACACAAGTTGCTTTCCCATCTTAAATTTTTGCAAATTTATGAGGCTTAACATACCAAACTCAACCAAGCTCAGATTCAGCTAACTATATATACATATAACGAATTTTAAAATACTCTCATTTGTATCTTTAGCAATTGATTTTTTTTTTAAATTTTTTAATGAAAAATAGGTTGAACCACCCAACCAAATAAGAGAATATGTCATGGTTTCTGAAATATATATATATATATATATATATTATTCTTTTCTTTTGTAGGAACTCGGAACCTCCAAGTTCCCCAAGTTTTGTAGCCTCGGATACGCAATCAAGAATAGTGAATCACTTGCCGGTACCATAGCTTAGGCACCATAACGTTAAAAACGATACAGAAATCATCTGACTAAGATCACCATGAAATCCACCTCAAAGAACTGTATAACATTGAAGAACATGTTATTGCTTGTCGAACACTTCCCATGAATCATGATACATACAAGAGGCCTCTGACTCAAAATGGGAACTCGAGGAAGGTGAACAGTCCACGTGCATACAAAAGGGTCCTTTTTCTTAACAAAAAAGAACCTTTTTTTAGGCGATTTAGGTGACTAACACAACTAGTTAGAAAAGTGATAGAAAACTAAGGAGTAACTTAAATAATAAAGAGAAAAATTATCAGAAGTTTGCATATAAAAGAAACAAATATTTTAAACTAAAAACGCATATAAAATTATTAATAGTTTTAATTAAACATGTATTTTTCAAAATTTATTTTTTACAAAATGCAAATAAAAGACCTTTTAAAACTTTTTTTTTTTTAAATCACAACCACAAAAGCGACCTGAGTAGATTGTGTTTGTGTTGTTGTATTTCTTACCCTGATATTGTGAAATTGGTTTAACGTGCAAGCCTCCCTTGTTCCATTTGCAGCACTTGGTTACAGAGGAATGAGACTGAAACATTTACAAGGTGGGATCTGTGCAAATCTCTTGTGAAAGAATTTCTTAGATTTCTAATAGAATTGGTGCCAGGCTGCCACCAAAACCAATTGAATGAAGTAAATATCTTCTTGTCTTCACCTTGAGATGAGTAGGCAATTATTCACTAGAAAGAACTGGCATCAGAAAAAGCCACCAAGCCTCTAAACTGCAATGGTCGGCAGATGACAAATCAGCAGTAGGAATAAATAATAGCAAGTCTAAAGCACAGTATAATAATGTTATGTACAGAAAAGGCAAATGATATTGAAAAACAGTACTAAACAGCATGAGTAGTCAATTTACTGAGGTTTCTCTTGGATTGAAGATAAAAAAGAAATACAAAGACAAGGATCATTTGGAAAATCATTCGATGATACAAGCTTAGGTGCTTTGTCATAACTGGTCTATGGAACTTCACATAAGCACTATTTGATGAATTGACGATTTCCAGCCTTCTGCAGAACAGTTTGTCTTCAGCAATTCATGTGGATTCAGATGACAACACTGTCATACTAAGCCAGCAACCCCAGCTTATAGCATTTACAAGGTTTCGAACAAAGGAAAAGGGAAAAGGGAAAGACCAGAGGCATTGAAATGTGTACAGCATAAATAGCATACAAGGAACCATAAGTTAACTGTACTAGGAACAGAAAACATCCACATGACACTTTGCTCCAACTCTTGAATATACCTTGGTATCATATCAACTCATATACTGTAAACTTAAGATTTATAGATGAAAGTTCCAGTCGCTGCTGGGAATAACAAATTGTTAATAAATTAGTAATCACTGTATCCTTTCAATTTGAATATCGATATAATTAAAGGTGCAAACTCTAAACCCCGTGGCTTTAAGACCAGACACCAATTCAATGATTATTATGACACTTACAGGTACTATTTTGTAGCACAGAAACATATGACTGCCTCGGTAATGGGTTCTAGGACCAATTAAAAATCGTCAAGAAAGGCACATCAGAAAGAGAGTAGCACTAAAAGCATACCGTTATCAACTTAAAGACAGGTAGAGGACCTCCATCGCATATCCCAACTTGAGCTAACTTCTGAACTCAGTACTCTCCGTCACAATGCAAAACCCTGGCTTCTCTATGCATAACTACTTGCGTGTTCGTTTGAAATCCTTATGACTGGCTAGGTTTGACATTGATGCATTCATCTCTTCCAAAAGGGTCCTTGCCAATTCTACCTTGCCCATCTTCTTCAAACTGGCAATTAACGATCGATATATATAAATAGATGGGCGGATCTGCTTTGTCTTCATCTCATTGAAGAGTCTTAATGATTCCTCAATGTTTCCAGAATGGCCAAAACTCCAAATCAATGCAGTATATGTAAGCAAATCTGGTTCAATTCCACTCTCAACCATGTCCCGGGAATACACCGAACACAAATCCAATCTTCCTACCTTCCTTAACTGATTTAGCAAAGTATTGTAAGAAATAAAATCTGGGAGAATTCCTGCTTCCTTCATGGAGGCAAATTCACAGAGCATTTCATCAATCCGACCTGCATGACCTAAAAGATCCAAAACAGTATTATACGTGACCAAATCTGGCTTACATTTCAGATTCTCCAACTGCTTAAATATCAGAAGGGCTTTGTCAAACTGCCCACATTCAGCAAAGGCAAAGATAATTCTATTTACAACCATCATGCTACTCGGGAATGTCATTTCAGAAACTTCTTTGACAAGTCTCAGTAGCTGGACATCATCATTTGTCTTCACAAAACCCCTGGCAAGTTTCAGATACGAAGTCGAAGGCAAAGACTGACAAGACACAATCAAATCCTTAAAAACCTGGGACAAAATTGCAATATCATTTTTTTCACTAGCTGCCTCCAAAATGATATTATAAGCACTAGGGCCAAGGAAAATGTTTTTATCACATAATGATTGCAGCAGTCTAACCGCAGTGAAAAGGTTTCCAGCTTTACACAAGTTATGGACATAAGCAGTTCCGATTTTTCTGGTGGTAGATTCTGGGGCATTTTCAACAGCGTTAAGCATTTGATTCAAGTTATCATCTTTGACCTCCCCTTCATGAAAAGACACCCGTGTTGTGAGTCGCTTGCAATGATCAATGACTTCAGTTATAGTAGCTAAGTGGGGTGAAATCTGAGAACCAACAAGGATGGATATGATACGATTCTGCATTAGACATAAATCAATACCAACCACAATTTTTACTAAAAAAAATAACCAAACATATAAAAAGAAAGAAGAAAAAGAAAACCTCCAAAATCTAATTTGCAAACTACAAGCATTTAAACCATGTCAGAAATGCAAAGTTTTAACTACAAAACCAATTTCATGTTATTTCAACTTTATCTTGAATAAGAAAAAAGAAAAGAGAAAACTCATTTAGAGTGGAGGCGACTCGGTCATCATTGACCTCACATGACTAAAAATTCCCACTTTTCTCAGGTGCCAAAACACCAGAATAAGAAAATTATTAAAAAAAAGAGAGAACCCACCAACAAGAATAATAACGGTAATGAAATGGGAAGTCAAAGTTACCTTTCGAGGAGAGAACTGAGCTTTATGAAGATGTGAAAGGAGGCTGCTTGATAGAGAGAAGGATCTCGCTACCACATTTACAAAATTTCTCATTGCAATCTGTTTGAAATCGGGCTTCTTATTGCCGCCGGGATTGAATGCGATTACTTTTAAGCTTTTTTGCAGTGATTGAATTAACTGTGGATCGTCTTGGGCAGGTCGGATTTGGTGACTTGGGAGAGGGTATAACATATAGTGAGCTGGGGAGGGTTTAAGTAATTTATTCCTCTCTTTCTCTGAGTTTTTTTTTTTTTTGAAAATTACCGACCCTTCCAAGTTTCAAAAATTACATACACTTTACGTGTTTATAATGCTTATAACACTTTATGTGCTTGAGCGCGCGAAAAATTAGTCAACAAAGAGTTTAAAAAAATTATAATTCAGCCCTCTCCTCTGCTTTCTCCTTTGTAGTAGACAGATCGAATGCTACCAAGAGCTCAACATCATTAGAGGATCTTCATCATTGAAGGCCTGAGCACTAACCTATAAAATTAAACGGATCATGTAACGACCAACTTCTATAAGAACATATGAAGAAAGCCTTGTAAAGTAAGAAAATCATGTTTACAAATGACAAGCTAATATTTCAAGTACCTTCCAGAGAGAACCAGCAAAAAAGAATTATGGAGAGTGCTTGACTTGGCCATCACTGAGCCTGTGCACATCCTTAAATTCAATCCCTTGTTAATTCAGCAGAAGATATGTAAGAAGTTGTTCCACAAAGCAGTCACCACAAATTAAATGAAAAGGCCAAGGGAGAAAATGAGATTCAAATCAGAGGTGGGATCGTAGCACAAAATATCAACCCAAACGGTATGGTTGGGTTCTGATTGGAGATAAAGAGAGATGGCAGCTAGTAAAAATATCAAACACGTTCTGTGCAAAAACGCAAAACACTCATAAAGGAAAGAGAAGAAGCGACAGAAATTAAAAGGATACCTAAGAGCTAAGATAAATGGACAGAAAAGTATAGATATTGTTAAGAAACCCGTCGATCGAGAAGAGCAGAGCGAAACTAAAATTTTGCCACTGGGTTTCTATTCGAATTCAAATATAAGATGAAGGGCTTGCATGGCTTTTGTGGCGCTGGTGGTCTCGTGCTTGTGCTGGATATGCAGCGAATAAGACAGCAGTGCAAACAGGTTTTCAGCGGAGGAGGAGCTGATGAAGGTGGGGCTTACACCGAGCCACTCATCAACTTCAACTACAGCGATGCCGTATTGAAGTATTATGAGTTCAAATGAATAAGGTATTTTCTTTTTCTATAATCGAACATATAATTTTTCTGTGAGCTCACAAATTAAAGTACTGGAGATTGAGATAAATTTGGTTATTTAATTTAATTCATATAATAATATTTGATTATATATTTATATTCCTTGATCATTGTCAATCCATTGCACAGCAATCCAAAATAGAATGAATAGATAATTTTTTTTCAAAATGAAATTTCATGAAATAAAAAAGAAATGAAATTAATTTGATAATATATTTCAAAATTAATGTAATTATTATTATTATTATTATTTCATTTCATATGAATTCAATCATAAAATATCATTTATATGTTTTTTATTTGAAAGTTTCAATGTATATGGGGCTTATTTTTTTATTTTTTTTAAATTTAATAAAATAAAATATCAATAATAAATATTTGAAAATTAATATTTTTTAAAAATATTATAAGTAAATAAGTTTGTGAAAATATATCATGACTTCAAAATATTTTGTAATTTGTCAAAAACAATTCTGGATGTAAAAGCTTTTATAATTTATGGTTTAATATGTAATGATTTATTTGATTTAAGCCTCTTAATGTATTTTATAAAATAATTTGTATATTTAAAAAAAATAATTGGATTTAATATTTTTTTTATGGTAATAAACCATACCAACACTTGTATCCTATTGCTAATTAATAAATTAAAATTTTATTAATATATTTTCATTAATAATATTGGATAAAAAATATATAAACAAGATAACAAGCTCAATAATAATTGAGTTTGGTAGTATGCCAAGCTGAGTTTTAGATAAATTTAAATATATTATGACTTGTTATTTTTTTTTATTTTTTTAGTAGAATAAAATAAGTGAAATAAAGTTTACAATGCAACTTAAAATATCATAAAAACAAAGTTATTTTCAACCATTTTCTCCATAAAATAAAAAAATTCATGGGTTATAAATGCACAATAAAACATTCAAAATAAAACTTTATAATTTTTATTATTTATTGTATATTTATTTTCAAAGTATCTCTTTTTATAATATTATTGAATTTTCTCTTTTAAAAAAATATACTTATTTAAGTATCAAAGAGTCCTTAACTCCGTCAAAAATAATCTTTTATAAGTATTAGACACAAGTTATCTTACTTACTAAGCTAGATACAAGTTATTAACCATTTTAATTATAAAAAATGATTGAAATTGCTATGACGAATTAATTAGCCACCTAGATATTAAGTTTAATATTTGTTTGGTGAGAAGTAATTTTTTTTTCAAAAGTAAATTTTTTAAAAATAAATTATTTTTTGATATTTGATAGTTTTGTAGAGAACAAATAGAAAAATACATTTCAATTTTTAGTTACATCATGAAAAGTAACTTATTAATACTTTAAATTTTTTTCAAGTTTATTAAAAAAAATAAGAAAAAATTTTAAAGATAAAAAAATTAAATGATGATAAAATTGAAAAAAATCTAATTTCATAAATTATTTCAAATAAAATAAATAACAATCAAAATAGTAGAGATAGATTTCACAAATAAAAAAATTTGAAAGATGATGAAATTAAAAAAATCAAATAAAATAAATAGCAATTAAAAGAATATGACCAAATATGATAGATAAACAATTTTAGTTAAAAAAATAAGAAAAAAATAAATAACAATAAAAAATAAAGATCAAAATTGATATAAAAATTAAATTAAATTTTAAGGGATGAGATTAAAAAATTTAAAATAAAATATATATCAATTAAGAGATTGAGGATCAAATTAAAAAAAAATAACAAGACTTTTCTAAATTTTTTATAATTTCTAAAAATATTTTATGTTTAAAATAAAGAAAAATAATTTACTAGAAATAAATTCAATTTTTTAATTAAAAAATATTTTTTATTGAGTAATTTTTCTAATAATAAATAAATACAATAAAAATTTAAAAGTTAATTTTCCTAAAACAAACCAGCCTTGGTATAGAGTTTACTATAAAGAGTTTAGAGCTTCAATATGCTAAAAAACGAATAGATGAAACACGAAGTTTAGGACTAAGTTTTGAAGTTTGATTTGATTTTTAACATCTTAAAAATAGGCAGAAATAGTTTTTTGGGTTGTGAATGAGCTTTCTAGTGTCCTTCGCAGAACGTGATGGGGAAAAATGACAGTTGACACTAGAAGGTGATGACTTTCACCTGCAACTTTTTGGTCACCGGATAGACGAATATTATCATCCTACAAATTAATTTAGTTTTAGTGATTTTTAAATTAATCTTTTTAATTTTTTCAATGTACAGCACGGACAAGTGTGAAACGAAAGATTTTCTCGTACAAATGTGAAAAGAACCCTTGATTACTTCCTACCAATGTCACATGCTCTTGATGGTGGAGAGTGGCACCCTTACGAGTGATATATATAGCCTGTTATCCTATGTATGTTTTTAAAACAATGTCTAAGTTAATGTTCTATAATAACAGTAATAATAACAATAAAAGATACACGCGGAAAAAAATGCGTTTGATTTTGTCCAAGTTGTTTTTTTTTGTTTTTCAAAAACATTCTTTTAAATGTTTTATAATTTCAACCTTTATTCCTACCATATATTTGGATGACATTTAGATAATTAATTTTAATTAGCTTAATTTTCATCATTAAATATGAAAATTACTAAATATAAAAGCAAAAATTGTAACAACAATATGAGAAATATAAACAAGAGCGAGGGAGTGAATTATTCTTTTAAATGTTTTACAATCCAAGAATGTTTCTAAAAAACTTGATTTTTTTAATTTTAAATAATTTTCAGTTATTTTTAAATCATTTTGATGCTTTAAAATTAAAAATAAAATTTTAAAATAGGTATAAAAACATTATTTTATTACATTTCCAAATAAAAACATTTTAAAAAACAACATCCACCATAATCTCAAATAATTTATGTTACTATCCCTGGCAGCTTCTTCTTGTGTACACCTTTCAGTTTTCGCCGACATTTTTCTTGTTCTCTTCACCTCTTCTAGTAAAGTGCTCCTTCTACCCTATGCCCTTCAATTTATTGTTAGCTAAGGTAGATAACAGAATATTTACACCCAAAAGGATGAAATCACTAAAAACTGATCGACATTCACACATCCAAGTACTTGGGTACAAACGTGGAAGTGCGTGTCTCATAGAGAACCTGCACACCCATTTTTTAAAACCTGGTCATTTTCCAGGAAATGCTTGAAAAATTCTAAATTTACAAGCACAGTCTGTTACCTAACGTGAAAGTAACGGACTTGAATAAATGAAGGTTATGTAAAGATTCTTTCACTGACTTGATTCTTCTTGCTGAGTGCAGGTAGCGAAAAGATGCTGGCAAATGCAGCTGCCCAATGTGAGAAACCACTGCATGGAGGTGGCTGTGAAAAAGATTAATGCAATAACAGATGCGTGGCCAAGTACGGCGCAGGTTCTTATGGATATTGCTTCTTTTTAGAAAAGCCAGACGACACTTGTGTCTGCCGTTACCCTTGCTAATTCCTACTCCTAGTTGCAACACAAGTTTCAGTGTATTTCACTATCCATGTCAAATGGGATTACTAAAGGTGAAGATATAAGTTAAGGGAGAAACAAGTAAATCATTACTATTTTGACACCATTTGAATCCAGATTCCAAATGAAAATAGATCCAAGCGTGCTCAACTATCTATCATAGTGAAAGCTGCCTATTGAAATTTGCTTGCATCCGAATCTAATCTAAGTAGGGCAGTCATCCCTTTTTTTGAATGTAAGGGATTTGATACAATTAGCTAAAGATAAGCCATATCAACAGTTACATGGCGAGTCCCCGCCGATTCAGGTTTACAGTCCCCTTTTGCCTTAATTGACACAGTTAAAATCCCATCAGACAATATCAAAAAATGTAGTCAAGAGAACCTCCTCCCTTCTCACAATCTTCATCTAAACATGTTAGATGCAGTTGATATAACATATAACTCAAATATTTGAGCTTCATGGAAAGAAATTCGATTCTTCATTTGTCATACAATCTCTCTCGTATCAAGAATGGAATATTTCTCTTGAAGGTCAGAGAAATGCAAAACAGTTAGCCTGATCAACCAACTGTTCAGGTATGCATCCACTACTAACAGATGTGTACTAAGCATATTTACCCTCCTTGTGCTTTTAGGAACCTAGTAATTCCTAACAATCAGTTCCTTACCTGCATTTCCAACTCTCAGGGTAGAACTCACCATTGTTTTTCAAAATCCTATATACCATGAAATCTTTTTGAATAACAACAAAGTCTCAATATTAGATTCTTCATTCACACCATGCAGCCTCCACAACAATCTGCCAACCTTACAAAAATGTGGAGCTACAAGCATTATACACACTACTAGCGCTTGAATCTTCAAAAGACATTTTAAGATTATCACCATCAATCTTCAAGAACCATGGTTATAGTTCTCATTTCCCCCTGAATTTTTCCATGTTAAATCACTATAAATATTCTGCATAATCAAAACTTCACAATAGTCTCCTAATTGAATTACAGCCATAAAGGTTTATGAGCAGTTAATTTCTCCATCAAATAAAAACTGTTCATCGGCAGTAAACTTGCACAAGCAAAGTTCTAGAGAATAGAAAGCTAAAAGCAAGACCATCAATCACTTATCCAAGTATCATTAATAGTAGTACATCTAGAAGAAGAATGGAGTGGGATAAACCAGCACCACATCAGTATATATTCCTATTACTAAGGTTCTACAACAAGAAGAATAAAAAATCCCCTGCAAACTTTACAAAATCAGACTAAAAGATGGTTTGTTCAATAAATTGAACATGCATCCTTCCCCGTGCAAAAATCACAAACTTCAACTAATTACAAACCTACTGTAGCCCTAATTATTCACAAACAAAAGGTGAAGCTAAAACAAGCCCATTCCAACTTCCATACCTCAACCAAAATCACAGAGAATTAAAATCTGATAATTATTTATTTATCCAGTCATAATTACCAACAACACACTTGCAATCATAAAAATCAAAAAGCAAAGATCACCAACTCCACAAAATTAAGCAACACAACAGTCAATTAAACACGGAAACGATACATGAACACATGCATGGATATATAAATTGCTGAAATAAAGCAGTGTAATATTCAATAGCATCGATAACAAACCCTAGCAATTCCAAAACAACAAAAAAGAGTTTCCATTTTCTTATACAAATCTAATTAGCAAGAGTCTACTTATCTTTAGTAGAAACACCATATTTCTCCTGCATCTTAGCAATCTCTTCTTCTTTCTTCTTCTGATCAAACTTCTTATTCATCTTCGCTGGCTGATAATACAGCACTATCAAATACCGATTCGCCACATTGAACCCTGACAAGTGATCCACTGCCGTTTTGGCATCGTAAATATCTTCATAAACCACAAAAGCAGTGCCTCTAGTGTCCTTGTTGGTTCCGATCCGGATTTGACGAATCGCTCCGTATTTCCCAAATATATCGTACATCTCTTCGCTGGATATGTTGAATGGAAGATTACGGACGTAGAGGACGCGGTTCACCTCAGGTGGAAGACGCGTGTTGCCTTTGCGGAGGCTGATTGTTTGCGCCATTAGTGTGGTATTGTTTGGGTGCTGAGAAAGCGAGGCAAGGTTTTCGGGGTTTTCTTTCTAATCTGTGTGTGAGAGGGGGCCTTCTTCTGAAGGAATAGGGGGAAATCACCTTCCATATAACGAGGGGCGGTGTAGGCGCGGTGTCGGCTTTACAACGGGTGTTATGAGGCCACGAACGAATTGTCGTTCGGTATCCAAGAATGTCGAAAAAAATCCGTGTTTTTTTTTCCATAATAATTTAATTATGATTCGTTTTCTTATAGTGAATTTTTAATTTCTTATAAAAAAATAATTCATAATTCGTTAAAAAAAAAGGTTACATCGAAACAACATTTGAAATAATGCCACGACGACTAGTCATGTTTTCCTCCCTCTTTATATATATATATATATATATATTGTTTTTTAATCAAACTCTTGGACAGTTTGGTTGCCGTGTTACCAAAATCTTTAGATAACAAAGAGGTTTAAAAGTGTAGTAATAATTTTTTTAAAGTGTTTTTTTAAATATTAAAAAAATATTTTTTAAATTTATTTTTGACATTATCATATTAAAATAATCTAAAAATATTAAATAATTAATTTAAAACAAAAATAATTCAAATTTTAATAAAAAATAAATTAAAACACACTTCCAAATAAAATAACAAAAGTTAAGATATGAAATTAAATAATTCCAAGAGGAGAGGATGGCTTGAGAGATGGAATGCCCTTTTCTTTTCTTTTTTCCTCAAGGGATTTTTACGGACAGCTCGTTTTACTGCACCTTTATTGTTGGACATCTTTTTTTTTACAAAAAAAAAATAAGTAATTTGTTGTCAGAGAGAACTGAAAAATGAAAGTAGATCTACGCATAATTTCATCTCCCCTTTTCAAATCTCCATTTATGTTGCAGTACAGATGGCTGGAATTCTGCCATCATCTTGTGCTTTTTTTTATTGGTTTGGGAGCCAAAATTGACAAGAGGAGGAACACGACACGCACAGCGTCTTACACACACATGTTAAAAATAAATCCGTATTCTTCCACTGTATAATATATATATATATACACAAACGGTGTTTTATAGATTTGTAGGGTATTTAATAAGTTATAAATATTAATTATAGTTTGCATAATCTGACTCGAACATCCTATATAAATAAAAATAAATCCGTATCCCCTACCAAGTTAAATTTTGAATTTGAATAAAATAATGAAAGAATTCATTCATTACAAATCTAATGATTTAATCACCATTAATATTATACCGGAAAATTTTATAGTGTATATAAAGTAATTAGAATCATTTTATTAATTAATTTATAGTCATTTAAAAAAACACATAAAATAATATAAAATTCATTATACATAAGCCTATAAAATTATTAATAAAATATCATTAATTACTCGGTGATTAAGTGTTATTAACATGGTATTTAAGAGTGTTGTTGTTATTATTTTTTAAAATATTTTTTATTTTAAAATATATTAAAATAATATAATTTTTATTTTTTTTAAATTTATATTTAACATTAGCACATCAAAATAATTTAAAAATACAAAAAATATTAATTTAAACAAATAAAAAAATAATTTTTTAAAATATAAAAATAAACATAATATGTATCAAAGATTGTAATTTTAATCGAATCAAAACTTTCAAAAATAAAAACATGTCCTTCATAACACAATCTCAGTAAACGAATGATTTGCCATTCCGGCTAAAATAACGGCTTGTCTCTCATTAATCGTTTGTCGAGAGAGTGGCAGGAATTGAATTTGGAAGTTCATCCCCACAACCAGTTTTTTTTTTTTGTTTCGAAGATGGCCGCTGGTCAAGGATAACCATTCACTAAAAAGTAAAGAGTAAAGGCTGTATTGTATTCATCATCACTGATGATTCTTCAGTAATTCAACCACATTCTAAATTTGGCACTTGTTTTTTCTACTCTCCAGTTTTGAACTGCCATTGTCTAATTTAATCTGTGTTATGCTACTTGAAAAGAAGAAGATGCCATTCTTGTGGCTGGAAACAGGTTGGCACCGTCATTGATTATTTCCATCCAGCAGTAAAATAGGGCATCAACCCTAAATTTCACTTAAAAATAGACTTGTACTATATACATACCGATAGCCTCATTCACAACATTACTCCCACCCTTTCATCATGGAAAGGAGGAGGGTAAGTTCACGGTTTCAAGAGTTCAATGAGACAATCTGGTTTCGAATTTCCTGTGTGTTTTGATTTTGATGTTGGTATTTTCCAGCAAGAGTTCTCGTTAGAGATATATGGGAACTGGAGAGAAGCTTTTCTTGTTTTTGATATCCAAGATAAAAAGAGCATGCATTTATACTAGCAATTGTCCCCCGCTTTTATTTTTGTAACCGGGATCCTTGATCTTGTTTTGATTAATATGCGTTAATGACCAAGGGGGTATTAACCAAAACAAGATCAGAACGGAAGCTGAATGCCTCCTCAAATTTACTTAACATTAACAACGATTAATTACAAGTATATCTAGTTAAATTATGTTTAAATCTAATGCAAACTGTGCAAGCTTCTGCGGTAAGATATTGATGGCTACGACTTCATTTTGTTACAGAAAAATGGAGGGCTCTCTGTTCCTCAATTTGGAGGGTGGAACTCCAAGAACCCAGTTCCTACAGACTATTCCATGGTGTTCACACAAGCTCGTGCTAACAGGAGGCAACATAAGTCCGATGTCAGGCACGCCAGCCTTGGAAATGAAAGGGAATTGCTTGCTGCTGCTAACCAACAAGAAGACTCTGTCATGGTGAGTCTACAGTTTACTCTTTATCTTATTTATACAGTTTGGTTTAATAAAGGGATTATTTTGCCTGCTTGATAAATCCTGCACTTCCCCATTTGGTTGCATGCTCACCTTGCAAAGGTCCATATCCCCTGGTCATTGGTAAACGCATATGGATCATTGCATGGCAGAGTATGACCTAACATGGGAAGGCTATATACAGCACCCGTGCAGAAAAGAGAATGACCAGGGTAACAGTAGGAGGGAGGTGAAGCACAAAATAAAAAATAAAAAATATCATATCATCCTGCTACATTCTGCTTTCTAATTCTTCTCCACATGTATTGCCGTGCAGAAGCGAAAGAAGTTCTTGACCTACATTAATTGCTGTATTAGGCCTTGATTTCCCAAGAACCCACGGTTCATCAACTCTCATGTAATTTTCAAGTATTTAAATATTAATTTATAGTTTGTAAATCTATAGCACATTCATATATTCAAAAAGCAATATGATATGAACGATACTTGGATTACAATACTTCCAATTCATGTATTTTTACTAGTGTAGGGATAATTCTAGAATTAAAAAAATTATACATTCAATTGAGATAATTAAATGAACACATTAAATTTAGGTTTGAAAATTAATTCCAACACCCCATCTCAATTTTGAAAATTAATTCCTCACTCTTGTTCCATTGCCTATTTATTTTTCATGATTTTTTCTTTCTTGAACATATATGCTCTATCGAATCTCTCGAACACCCCTTACTAGATTGAACTAACTTTGATACCTTCTTGTTGGAAATAATTAAAGAGAAAGAGTAGGGAGGAAGGGAAGCATGGTGGGAGACCATTCTCGTTTCTTATCATATAATATCATTCTTTTAAGAGAGGAAGTCCCTCTGGACTTGGACTTGAATTACTATAACTCTTTTAATACATGGTTTTATACTAGTCTAAGGATTATTTTAGATACTTAATAAGATAACCACATCATTAATACCTATACATGCACCTAAAAGAATTAAAGGAAACTCCGAATTTAGACTTAAAAATTAATTGCAACACTCCCTTTTAATTTTTAAAATCTCACATCTCATGAATTTGAAAATATTTTGGGAAAGCTTGCAAATTGTAAATTAGTTCTTCTTCTCATTATAACCATTTCCAATTATAATGTGAATTTCTTGGATATTTGTTTTAATCATTTTCTATCATCATGTATAATGACATCTCATTGTCATCTCTTCAATCTTCTTTTCATTATTAATTATCTTCGCTAGAATATGGCTCTTCCAAGCTATATGTTGAAATTATCACGACTCTTTTCTCATATTCCTTTTTTCTTATAAGAAGAGCTCTCTTCCTTTGTATATACGTGATTTTCATTATACCATCTCATCTTTTATGCAAGGACTTGTCAACTTGCACTTAGTTTATCTTGACTTTCTATATTGTTAAGCTCTATCATCTTGCATTTCTATTTTTTTTATTTGAATGTTAATTGTTTATTAATTCATTCTTGGAATTTTTCCCTTACTTCTACACACATGCTCCAATTCTCTTCAACGCTCTATGATACCATTTTGTTGGAAAAAAAATGATGTATGAAAGGAAGTATAATGAAACATATCTCATCCATATAATATAACTCTCATATTTTATTGTATATCTTTGTTATTATGTAAGATTTTCTGGCTTGTATATGTTTATATATATATATATATAAAATATTAAGAGATTACAACTACATTAAAAGTAGTGATAAGAAATATATTGATAGATAAGATTGTTAAAATTTTTTTTTGACACAACATGAATATGCAATATAAACTCAGATTATAAAGGCATAAATAATTTTTATAACTAATTATATGGACAATTTTAGCCAAGTAGTAAATAATAAATAATACAATTAAGAAAAAAAAATATAAAAATTCAAGCACCTTAAAATATATAGTTTAAATAAAAATTTATAAATGATTTAACATAAAAATCCTTTACAATACAATTATGCCCATAGCATTCCATTAACTAACAATCAATAAGCCTAAAACATGTAAACTAAAACCAATATTATTACCTTCATCTTTCTTATAATTCATAAAACATTCATTAAGATTATTATCATCTAAATGATTGTTAATGTTATTATTAGTATTATTATTAATACCAACATCAATATTCTCAATAATATTTTAACAAAAACTCCTTAAATTCTCTTATTATGTTCAATTTGAATATCTAAATCATCTAAGTACCATAACTTTTCATTTTAACATCATTAATTTTTTTTTAATTAATAGTGATGAATCAATGACACAACCCAGGATTGAGACTCTAAAATATAATCCTCCAATCACTAATGTCATCAAACCATGTGTGATGCCAAACTTAAATGCACAAGTCTAGAGTAATTGCCAGACCCAAGGCGTGTAGATTTATTATACTATCTATCTATTTATCTATATATATATATATAAAAGTAAGTAAGTAAATTCAACTTATCATCTTATTAATAAAAAGACCAATATTAGTAAAAATTTTGAAAAGAAAATTCTTAATTCATAAAAATAGACTTTTATATAATGCAGCATATAGATTACTCTTATTTTTAATTTATGCACCATGTAAAACTATAAATTAATAATATAAATAAGCTACTTGACAACTAAACTATATAATACTATCATTATATTTTATTTCGATAATCAAAACTCTAAAAAGCTTTAAAAAATCAACAAAAAATATAAACATTAAAATTTAAAAATAAGTATTCTACTTTAAAACTCATTAGAATAAATTGAACTCTATTAATTTTCTCATAGGTTATTTTTTGCTATTGTTTTATGTTTTTTTTTAATTATTTTAAATAAAAAATTGATTGCCTTAAAGTTGTTCTTGATTGTTATTTAAAGCGTGATGATAGTGTCTGCTTCAATTCTTTCCACGAATCAGAAACTAATTTATTTATTTATTTATCTATGTATTTATTATTAATTTACAATCATGTGGCATATAATTCAATTATATCCCTAATTTTTAATTAAAAGAAATTATAAATTATATTATGTGTTTCACAAATTAAATAAATTTATTATATTATTTGATAAAACAAAGGTTAATCTGGTAAATATTTAAATTTATTTATTTATAAATAATTCTAAGTAGTTTGGTTGTTGATTGGGTCTGATATGATCATCATACATAAGTTAATTGAGTCTGACCTGACCGTCAGATTCAAAATTCTTAAATTCAAAATTCTTAAATTGTGATGTCAAACCTAATATATTTGAGTTTAGTAGCAATGACAAACCAAGAGTCTTGTGGCTATTCATGACCTAAGGCTCTTAAACAAAGTCATTTGAATTTGACATGGTGATGAGACCCATACCCATATTCTTGAATCTTGCATGGTTAATAAATCCAAATCATGTGAATCTAGTATTATCTCTATATTCAATGGATTTAAAATATTATTTATGTTTTCAATATTTTTTTTTTAATAATATTAACCCATTATAAACTAAGAATCAATATAATATTCTATACTAGTTGATATTGTCTCCCTCTCTCTATATATTTTTTAAGTATTTGTCCATTCAATTTGTATGGGAGAATATATATTGTTTTTATAATCGAGGTATTCGAGTTAATTTACATGTACCTCGATTATTTTCTGATTATTTCTTGAATTCACTGGATATCTTACAAGTTTAATGAATATTGAAGGTAATGTAAGGATGATAAATAGTGTACAGGGATGAACTCATAAAAAATTAAAAGGAAAGAACCTTTCAACCTCACTCTTACTTAAACGCGAATCATATTTGAAAGGAGGAGAAAGCTCCCCGATAATCACTGAGCCACAACCATGCTGGTGAGAGAGTATTTATTTTGCAGCAAAGAGTGGTGATATGCGTGCAGACGCAATAATTGAGGAGTGACGACAAAAATTTTAGGCCGGCTAAAATTGGAATTGGAATCGGAAGAAATTTTTCAGATCTTCAAAATTTATGGGTAATTTGATGAGTCCTCCTTCCCCAATTTCACAAAGAATAAAGCTACCATCAAGGGGGAAGAAGACTACATGATGAGAATAATTCAATCTGGGCTTTGAATTTTTATGATTTGAAACTAGAAGTTTTATGGCTCGATCTGGGGCTGATTTGGTGGCGACTGTGGCTGGGGAGTTGCTATTTTTATTCAGGCCTGTTCATCGAAGGAGATTGTCACTATGGCTTTGAGTGGCTAAGAGTGTGGTTGTTTGATGAAGGACATGGCATGCTGTCGTGATAGCATCAGTGGTGGTATTACAGAGAGGGTTGTTGTTATGTGCTAGGGTTAATTTGGGAGAAATGTGAGTTAATTAGAAGAGCATTTATAATTCCATTAAACTCGTAAAATTAAAAGTACAATCATGATTTTGCATAATTTTAACTAAATTTATTGATTTTGCATGAATTAAATCTGATTTTATTAATTCTTAAGATTTTAATCTGATTTTACACATCATATATAATTTTACAAGTATTTTAATAATCATACCGAGAGATATCCATTCCCATTTGAGAAGATGGGACAATCCAATTTATTTATTAAAGAAATGTTAAAAAAACATAAAAAAAGAAAAAAGAAAGAAAGAAAGAAACGTTACCATTATTTTGGAGAACATAACACAAGTTTATTGGAAATTCATGCTTAGTGGAGCTGGGTTAAGTTTTGCACAGATTTTGGTATTGTGTATAGGTCCCCCGTATGCATCATGTAACAGAGAGGAAGAATCCTGGTAGTAGTACCTGCCACTTTTAAGTCGAGGATTTAAAACGCTTCACTGGAGCATTCAGGGAAGATAGGTACGAAGCATCAGCCCTGTCAATTCCGCTGAAAAGATAGCTGAAAGGGGCCATTTCTATGTACTTGCCAGACCCAGGAACAACCTTCAGCTCATTATTTTCCCAAACAACTCGTCCTCCAGCAATTGTCACCTCAATCTTTCCCTGATGAAAAAATTGTATAAACTTTCAAAACCCAACATGGAGTGACAAGGTTTAGGTTAAAACACGAATATGAATATGAAAACACACAAACACGATGATGGGGAGTGAGAAAGTGCACTGCTTTACACACACAATGAAAGAAAGGTGACATATAAGAGAAAAATGAAATAGTTGCAGGATCCACACTAGATCCAATTGAACATGAAATGATTCTTAATGGTTCTTCAATTCTCACAATTCACGTTTTGGATCTTATGATCTGACTTGATTCACACGCAATTCAGTCACGATTCAATTTGATATTCATCTCAAATAGCAAAATAGGCAAAAAGATAACGCATAATTTTGAAGAAATGGCAAGAGTAAGAGAGCAACAAGTCCAGAGATCATAAATGACAATGTCTTGAACTTCTTAAAACTACTAAATTTCTATCAATTGATGTTCATTTTGTTCCAACAATTATATGCATTCTTTATTTTAGAAACACGTAGCACGTTATTATCTTTTGTCATGTATTTTCCATTTTATTATAAATCTTACTTTTCATGACTTGATATGATTCACAATCCCAAATTGGCTTTCTGATTCATGAGTCCAATCTTTCTTGGACAGCAATTTTACAAACCAAAGAAAAGCCAGTTACCACAATGCTTGAGAAAGATTACAGAAATGCAACACACAAGTACACCCATACAAAGAAAACTTAAGACTTTAATGCAGCGAACTAGCAGATGCATGATCACTTTGTACCACAGGCAATTATCAGACGCATACTCACTTTGTGTGACAAGCAATGCATGGATACTTTTGTGCCGGCATATTTCTCTCATTTCTAATCTCCTTTTCTCAGCCCATATAGATTTTTACTGGCAATTATTTAACAAAAAAATGTATCATATCATAATTAACATACTACCCGACAAGTGCGAGCGTAGCATTTAGGCATGAATGAATCCTGGTGATGATAAATCAGGTGATCCCGGGTCACAACTCAACGGTTGCAGCATGGGTCTTTCTCTCCTAAAACATTTAATAAGTAGGGTATTCTAGTGACTCCAGGCTCTAAAATGACAGCATAACCTGTTGTAATGAATCTGAACCCAAGCAGCAATTATGTTTATCTTTAAGTGTGTTCTTATCCTGGACACCATGGTTTTGATGAACTCTAAAAGCCATATATATCCAATAGAACAAATATACTTGCAAAGACTCTGAAAATACAATAAATACAGGACACCAATCACTTGGATTGGAGGCATCGAGTGATGATAGACATCAGCTAAGGACGTAGCTGATGCCATTACTTTAGTCACAGTCTAACTGGTGTGAGACCCTTCTTATGCAAGAACCGCTAAGAGGTATTTCGAATCCCACTTGTTAACGAAACAAAAGAGCACTAAATTATAGTGAAAAGTTACCTTCCCTCTTCTTCCTTCATAAACATTTGTATCTGTTCTAGAGTGGTGAGACCTTGCATTAATCTCGAAGGTTGAGTTTGGGTTGAGTATAATTATATCAGCATCAGATCCAGCAATAATTGCCCCTTTTCTTGGGTACATGTTGAAGATCCTGGCACTGGATGAAGCTAAATAGTGTGATTCATCAAATTGAACATCTGGCCTATACTTTGTCTTTCTTATCGCTGAAACTGAATATCAAGATTCACATATAGCTACTAAACAAACAGAGAATTACAGTCCAAACATACCATTCAGTGCTTGTGACCCGTACATAATCAGTGACAGAAATTTGGCCAGATTCCTGAAAGCCCAGCATTTAGTTGACAATCACGAGGACAGAAATTTATTAAGCAAAGAGTCACAAAAGCTTACCACCATCAGATCCCAAACCAAGTGCATCCTCTCCTCAATACCTACATTTCCATTTGCCATATGTAGCACGAAGAAAAATGGCTTCAATTGAGTAAATGGAATAAGAAGAGGCATAAAATTGACTTCAGAAATAACAATGATAAATTTTTGTTACCATTGACACCATTAGGAATTTTACGGAAATCATCAATCCCAAAGGCTTTTTGTGTGGAATTAAATACACAATGATCAGTTCCTACCAGCTGCAAATTGTAAAGAATAACATGAGAAACAGATTATGAGATTGTTCTTAAATGAGCAAATAGATTGATATGTCTTGGCCAATTCAAAATATCTATGTATCTGTATCCATTTATTGTTTCTGAAGCTTATAATCACCATTCCAGATTTTAAGAGACCTCACGTCCTGCTTTTACAGAAGACAAAATTAATTTGTTACCGAAGTTAACTTCATCGAAACTAGATGATCTGCAGTATCTTTAACGTATCAACAGTTACCCCAGCAACATCTTTATAATGACAAGAGAGAAACCTGCAGAACTCCATTTGAAAGGGCATCTTGCAGGGCTTTGCCATGCCCAGATGCTCTTATAGGGGGGCTCATGACATACCTGAAGCATGAGAATATATTAATGCTTGGCAATATATATGGCAAATTGACCAAATATGTGCACCTCCCTCTCCTCCTTTCAATAAAAATAATAATGATGAACACATTGTTGGCTCTTACTTTGATGCAGTGGTGAAGTCAGAATCCCAAAGTCCTGAATCATCAAGGGCCAATCCAGAAACCACTGGCTCACCAACAACTCTCTGCCCTACAATTGAAAGAAAGTGATAAGGCTTTCAAGTGTTGAAAAGAAAAAACAAAGCAATATAGCATTAGGAAGTCATAAACGAATAAGCTAAGATACCTATATGTATTATATAGAATCTGGTGGTAGAAGTACATTTTACAACCCTGTTTAGAGTTCCAAAGGAAAGGTTTTGAGGTGCCTACATAAAAGCGAGAGATGGCAACAGGGATGAAAATAAAGCAATGCACTTAGGAAAATAAGCTGGTGCAAGTTAGGCACGAAATCATGCAGAAATCCAGGACACACATAAGTAGAGGTTACTAGGATTTTGATTATAGGTGGGAGAGAAAGTGGCTGATTATGGTAGGAAATCAATTGCATGTGGGAACAAGCAGCCATCACAGTTACTCACAATAGTCTGGCACAACTGAGAGAAGCACACAGAGGAGTCTGGTGATAACTATAAATGCTTTAAATGGGACATCATCCTTGTTCCCATATTCATATATGGTACCACTTAACCAATAATCTTGGAACAATTTGCCATCACTGCAGTTTTTGGAGATCACATGGTAAAAGTAGAAAATTAGAGTGATCAAAATGGACCCTTTCATCTTTTGTATTACAACATCCTTAATACCCAGCTTGTATTCCAAAAGTATCACTATCTATTCTTTATAGTCTGCTACTCTTTCCAGCCAAATTTTCAATGAATTTGTTTCAGAGAAGATCTATTTTTTTACATAGATGTTAGCATGTTACTGAATCTTCTCTCTAAATAACATTAATTTAAGAGAAAAAGTATAAGAAAATATACAAAATATATGGGATGAAGCCATCAAATTTAACTGTTTCTATCTGTTACAGACTGTTAATTCTCTTACAAACTCATGGCTATGCATTCTCCTGTAAGCAACACTTTCTTTTACATGTTTGTCATATTCCATTCGCAAAAATATTAATTGTTATTAGCTACTGCAGTAATGTAAAACTTCCTCAACAAACAAGAAAATAAAATATTAAAAAATTTAAACCTGATTTGCGAGCTTTGGCTATTTCTTCCATGGCATCAATGCTCATAACATGAACTACATAGAGTGGCGTGTTCACAAAAGCAGCTAAACGAATTGCCCGAGCAGTTGCCTCTCCTTCCAGCTGCATGAAAATCAAACTAACTGCTAAATTATAAAAGGAAGGTATATATACTTCAATATCTTTAAGGAAACAGAAAACCACAGAATAGAAAAACATATCTACTTATCAATAAGCGTATAAATTAGAGATCAGCAGAAAAGAAAGTACATTTCTGAACTAAGCAAATCTCCCTAGCTTAAGAATTCATTTGGGCCATTTATGAAGCTGAAACATGTTTGTACGATTCTTTGATAATAAAATTAATGACATCATAAAGCACAGTAGATAACTCTAACTATATAATATCAACTAAACACGGTAATGAAAAGAAAGAAGAAGGGTAAAAGCCATCTACCACATTCTCTCACACATGGGTCATCGGCTGAGCACTAAATCCACCCAGGAAAAAAACAACACATCATAGAGGAACAAGAAAAGAAAATGACTAAAAAATATTGGAACAACTAATTCAACCAAAGATAAGGACAGTAGATTTGGTCTACATGCTACTATAGAATTACTTGTATGATAAATCAGTGAGTGTACAAACTCTAGAGTGAAGCACATAGGTCATCGCTCAACTACAGAATTTTTTGTCGGCTTGCACACATTATAGGTGGACAATATTTTTGAAGGCATACCAGTGGGGGCCTCGAAAGAGCATGTCCCTCTGGACCAGTAATTCCAAGCTGTATCATTCCTTTCTGTCCTTCGAATACAGCATCTCCATTTTCTGCATGGACCATGGCTAATGCACCAAGAGACTTGCACCTCTTCAATCCTTCTAATAAAAGCTCATCATTGACCATAAGCACCCCCTTGTATGCTAGAAAAAACTTAAAAGAGTTGATACCTGCAATTTTTAGATGCACACAGATTCTAAAGAAAACAATAAATAGCCAGAAGTTGTTGTTTACTAGGTTCACCGATATAAATAAAATAAAAAAAATACTTGAATCCATATATGACCTCGAACAAGATACTAACCTTTTTCTTTCACCATAATTTCCATATCCCTTGAAACAATGTCATCAAATTTAGTGATTACCATATGAAAACCATAATCCATGCATGATTTCTTTGCCTTTTTCTCATATGCTTCTAAACCTGCTATTAAACTGCCATTTACTGGTATAACAAAGTCAATATGCATTGTGGTTCCACCTGCCAAAGCTGCTGCCTGACCACTGAAAAAGTCATCAACAGATTCAGTGTTCAAGGCCTCCATAGCAAGATGCGTGTGAGGATCAATTCCACCTGATGTTACAAGGAGAAGAAGCAGCCATAAAATGGAATGATTTGCATGAAGTGTTTAAACCCTGTACTGGAATTAACAGCAAACCAGATTGTCATTATGCACTCAAATTACTTCTAGCTTAGAGAAAAGAATTCACAATAAGTGATCATAACAAGCATGCATATCATGGAAATGGTTGGACTAAACACTAGACTCTCTACATCATATTCCATAACAATAAAAAACAAAACTACAAATTGCAAGGCAGAAAACATTGATAGAAAGCATCTAAGATCCTCTCTAGTATAGCAATTCCTGCATTTTACAGATGTATCAGATTTATTATAGGATGCAATAGAGAGTGATTAGTGTGTTTGAATCGTTAAAATTCCAAAACCCTGTTTCAACTGCAACAATGAATGCATGAAAGAGAGGTGGACAAACAGTAAATGTATCTCTGAAGCTATCATATTTTTTATGATAAGATTAGCCTAAGAAAGAAAGAGTTACAAGGAAATCCTAGCTTCTGGGATCCAGGAAGCCTACACCCCCCCCCTCCCCCACAAAAAAAAAAAAAACCGCTGTTAAAAAGTTTAAAACATCAACATTGATCTATCATGAAGGAATAATACCACAACTAACCTGGCATGACAAACTTTCCTGTAGCATCAATTACTTTGACATCGTCACCAACCTGCCAATAGCAACCAAACAATTGAAAACTAAGTATGAAAGACACCATAAAGTAAAGTGCAGGCATTAACAGCCAAAACAAAGCGTTAAAGAAACCAGATAACCTAGCGCCACAAGAGGGTAACGGGTGCATATCACATTCTGAATAAAGTAGATTTAAAATGAAGACAGTTATCAGGAAGGCATAAACAGCTATGAATCTTGAGCTGCTAGAAGTGTATATCATAATATCCTAGAAATCTGTATTTTATGTACTTATTTAGATTGGTTGGCTCACATTGTATTAGCAACAAAAATGTCCTACCGAGCCTGAAAGATTAGGAGGAAATGTCCAGCTTGTCTGACTGATAGGTCTCCCTGGATTTCTCATGCAAAAATCTGTCAAATTTTGTATTTACATATAGAGAATCCAAAATTTCTAATGCTGGATTTCAAGTATCATTATTATGTGATCACGTGAAATTTAAAAGCCCTAATGAACAAACTTTATCACCATATGAACTTCCAGTCAGATGCGCTGAAATCCATTTCAAACGTGGCATTAAAATACTTTGTTCCACTTTGCATCTCCAAAAAGTCATTACCAATCCCCTTGTGATGATGTTATCTGAAACTAAAATCGTCCAGTCCATTTTTTCTGTTCATTAAAACACAGAAGTTCTGCCTGCTTGATTCAATTAAGGATAGCAAATCAACATCATACTTTCCTCTCCTTTCTATGGTCTTAGCTAGTAAACCATCAAGTTCGAGATTGTTATATATAACATCATAACTGTATGACATTCATACAATCTGAGAAATCATCTCCTACCATTTCAAAGGCACTTCATCATAGAATTTGAAACAGATCTTCATAAGAAATCATTTTGAGAATTTCTACAGAGTATTTTCTTTCTTTCTTAATCAATCAAATTATAATAAAGTATCGTACTTGATTCAGCTAGCTTAACAAACGAACGAACAAAATACAACTCTTGCAAGAAGTTCAAGAAGATCAATTAAAAAAATAATAAAATTCTGTGAACTATTTCCCAAACAACTTCGGCTCAAAAAGATTGAAACTAAACAAATATTATTATACCCTAAGATTAGGCTTGACAGCAACAATAATCCCATCCTTTACGTAAACATCAGCAATCTCCTGATGGTGCGCATTCACAACAGTTCCTCCCTTGATCAACAGCTTTGTTGATGATGATGAAATTCCACATCCAACCTCATCATATCCAATACCAGCCTCACAGAACTCAAAAGAAAAAAACCAAAATTTTCAAATGATTTATTGATTGATGAGCCAATATGATTAGTTAAAAAAAGAGGTTTGATTGCGCTCTTCAGACTTAAGTCAACTCAAGTTGACTAGATTTACTTAGATATTAACCAAAAGTGAAGGAATTAGGAGTAGATTAATTACCTGATTGGATTGTGAATTTGAAGGAAAATATGTAAAGAGAAGAAGAGAGAGTGATAAGGAGAGAGAGAAATGACAAGCCATTGACTGAGTCTGAACAGACGAAGCTCTCCCGGTCTCCCCGCGCTGTAAGACTTCATGGTAGCTCACTCGTTACAGTCACACAACACTGCCTGACTCAGACTATTATTTTAGTATTTTTGGTAAATATACTGCGCACCTTCACCACCACGCGCAAATTTCCAAAGTTCACAGTTTAAAAAATCTGCGGGCCTAATTGGTAAATTTCAAAATATTTTTATTTTATAAATACATTAAAATAATAATAATTTAAAAAAATAAAAAATAATAATTTTTTTAATAACGCTACTCGAAAGCAATTTCAAACGGCACGTGCCGCTTAAAAGGCCATTTTAATATCAAACGCATCTCAGATCCCAACCCACCCTCCTTGAAAAATACAATAAATAATAATTAAGAAAATCAAACCCGTATGGAATCGGATCCGACCAGCCCCCAGCATCTCCAGGGTTTTAGAATTTGAAAACTATCTCCCAGAACAAAGAAACGCACAAAGCCTTCCCTCCCGAGCCCCTGTCAGTGACAAAGCCACCAAAATATCTTCCTCGAAACAATTCAAGTATTATTACATTTGGACCGAAACAATAAATAAATTAGGGTTTCTGTTTGGGCACTTGTAGTCCCCTCTCCCTGCTTGAAGAAGCAAGAGCTTTAATCCTATTAATTAGCGTTTAATTAATGGAGTCATTGCTAGGATTCCAAGACGAAACGGTAGCCGTTGTTGATGATGAAGATGAGAAGTCAACATCGTCATCTTCATCGTACGGCTACAAATTGGTGCCGTGGTTAAACTGGAACGAGTGGGAATGTGTTAGAAATTCTCTCTTCTCCGAATCTCCAGAAAATATTCTTTCTGCTATTAATAGAGTAAGACGCAACTCTATTTCTTTCTCTAAATTGATTTCTGTTTGTTTCCCGAGTAACTGGGGGAAACGGTATGTTATTCGGCTTTTAATTTGCTTCCTCTCCGTCTTTTTTCCCCCAACTGTCACGTATTATTTTTAACTGCTTCAGTTCATCTGTTAAAAATTGAAATTTTATTTTTAATAATTCCGTGTTTTTTATTATTTGTTAAATTAGTGACTCAGCTGCCAATAGAATGTTTCTACCTTTTGTTTCTAGTTTTAATTGAGTTTATGTATTTGTGATTTAGATATCTACATGGCGAAGCAGAGGGTGTTTACCAGTTGTGATTGATGTCGATCTTTGAAGTTCAACAGAAGGATCCTTTGTATAGGTAACTCATTGTTTCCAGTCTCGGTGAGCTGATGCCCAAGGTCCTGTTTTAAACGTTTTGCCTGGTTCTCGGCCTGTGCAAGTTGCTGAAATTACAATGGCAATGCTAGTTCTTCTGCTTCTGCGAGACTGTGATGCTATGAATGTTATAATTGTGTGTTTTTGGAATAAATTTCCATTTTTTTCATATTCTGAAAATGTTCGCTTTTGTAATTGTAGAAAGGACTTACCTGACGATGCTATACATTCAGAGCAAATGCTGGCAATGCTATATTGTATGGCTATCTTGAGGTGAACTCCTCCTCCTCCTTTGCTATATTGTATGGTGTTCTTGACTTGAGGTAAAAACCTGGAAGACTGGGTAAGGAAAAGCTCCTTATCTATGTACTGATGATAGATCAGGAAATCATGCCTCGGTTATAGTTGCATATATGCTCGAGCAATTAGCTCTGGAAAATCTTGATTAGAAATTTAAAGCATCTTGAAAACGAGTTTTACTAATACATTAGTAATTAAGTAACCCTATATTCATAGATAATAATTTGTTAGCATTTTGATGTATGTACATTAATCGCATATCCTTGAATTTGGAAAATCTCTGTTAGTTTTAGGATATGCTGAAATATTTTGATATGAAAACACTCATCCTTTATCAAGTCAAAGTAAGAGCATCTCCAAGGGGAGATGCTATTTTGAAGAGCCAAATTGATAAAATGGAATTTTGAATAGTATAAATATGGCTATTTTTTCCAATGGATACTCTAGTGGAAAAAATCCATTTGAAAAGCCAATTGTATTGGAATGGGAGAAATAAGTGCTTTATTATTTCTGCAAGGAGTTTGATGTCATTTTTTTCCATATGGCTGCATTTAATTGGTTTATTTTTTTATTGGTTCTGCTTTTTTGGTTTTGGCTTTTTTGAGAGATGTAGGAATAGCATTTTTGGGAGAAAAGGGGCATTTTGGCATTTTGTTTGGACTTTTCTTGGAGCATTTTAAACAGGCATTGAGGAGCCAAAATAATATTTTTATTTTTATTTTTAATTTTGGATTTCCATTTAGCACACCCTTTGGAGTTGCTCTAACAACATATAATTTGTGGATTTATATATGTAATCCTGGTTTGTGTGTAACTTCCATAGAGATTTTTGGAGGCCTTACTCTTAAAGATTGTGTTTGGTTATGTTGCCTTGTTTTGTATATGCATGCAAACATAAAATTGCAATGAGGAAAAATAGTAGGCTTATGTTGCCGAGTGTTGTTTCTGAAGGCTTGTAAACTGTGTTGTTGAGAAGACATGGAAGAAAACACAGGTTTCAATTGCTGAGGCAGCTGGTGCAATTGGTATTCCACGCACGCTGGTCGACATTCATCATGGTTAGTGTTTTCTTTGCATAAGCTAGTTGCTCAATATAATTTAGTTTGATAAGCAAAGGAAGAGTCTTAACTTTGGTCATCCATGCATATTTTTTTTTCATATCTACATACTTACTGTCAAGTTAGGAGCCATTCAGAAGTCCAAACTGTTTTAGCATTATTTTGTTTGGATTCAAGTTCTTTGGTTCATAAAGCTTAAACATAAACCTCACCCGTATACCCTGACCCCTAAACTCCACACTTTAACCAAGCTAACTCACTGCAAATACACAAGTTCTTGTTAGTCCAAATTTATCCTATATCAACAGCCAGTTATCCTTCTCCCTGCTCCACATATGAGGATCTAACTTGAATTTCTTGAATATTTGTTTACATGCTAGCAGAGCTTTTGTAATTTGGTGGCAGGTCATTAATATTAATTTTAAATGTGAAATGTTCTTGTTTTTTTTTTTGGACTAAATTGAGAATTCATTTTTCCTTTTTCTGAATCTTGCTATGATTGTAGAGGGTTTTCACCGTGGTCTTCCTGCGCTTGCACTTGTTCAGGATTCTGCTGTTAAGGTGTGCTATCTTTGCGAGTTTCTGTTATTTGTAGAGTAATTTTCCCTCTGATTTTCTTCTAACAGCTAGCATTTTAAGCCAAAACTCCTGTTTCAATGTTTCATGATTTCTTTTTGGGAAACTGTTGGACCAAACTTCCCCAGAATTGCTTAACAAACAAACCATGTTTGTTTTTCAGTTCTGGAAAAGTTAAGTTATAACATGCGCTGCTGATAATTTCAGGCAATTGATTGGTTGAAATCTTATCATTGGGAACCTCAGACAAAGCAGATTCTAATCCAAAGTGATGGAACTGCTAGCATCAGAAAAGAAATCGAATCTAAACTCCTTGAGTTGGCTTCCTGCTTGAAAGTTAAGAAGAGTCCTGAACCTGGTTCTTCAGTAATCAAAGAAAAATGTACACATGCACTTTTAGTTTTTTTATTTTTCTCTTTTTTGATGCAAAGGCCTATGCAATTTTATTTTCTCCTTTTCTATGTGGCAAAGCCTTAAAATAATGTTCTTGTTTTGTCTAAGTAATGTGATTCAAAAGAAGACCTTATTACAGGATTTTCATCAAGACTTAAAAGTATATTTTTTTCATATTTGTGACTGTTATTCATGAAGAAATTATTAGTAAAAAAGACTTTCTTTACTTGAGTGGTGCACATCTTTCTCCATTTTCCTCCACAAGCTATCATCTATTCTTTTTTTCTTCTGTAACGAAAAAAACTAAAAGTAACAGTTCTTTGTTCTCTGGTTGTTTTGGAAGATTGTTAACTTCTGTGCACCTTTTTTGTTCTTGTTCTTATTTGATTGACTATATTTGATCTACCAGTATGCAACTGCATTTTCTTTCCATAGAAAGCAAGAAATTCTCTTTTCTAAGAATGAAACATAGAGAAGGGCAAATCCTTCTTACCAACATGAGGATAGCTAGAACAGGTAAATCATAGTGAGTGAATGAGGGGTCCTGTCAAATTAGAATTAGGACAATGCTGTTATTAGCTTTCATCTTATTCCTCTTTGGGAATCTTTCGTCTATGTAGCATGTTTGGTTTTCATGCTGACCAGAACAGTGATCTGTATTTTTTCCTCCACCATGTATCTAGAACATGTTAATTTTCCTTATCTTGGAAAGGCTAATTCTTGAAACAGTAAGATGCAATTGTCATGAACGGCTTTGTTGCTGTAATAAGTTTTTCTCTCATGCCCAGCAATCTCTATTCATCCAAATCTGGGGGTGAGATAATATGCTCCAATTATTTTTTAAGAACTAATAAAGGCAAAGTTCAAATTTATGGTTCTTTCATTCGTGATATTGTTTTTGTTGGGATATAACTTTTTATAAATACTTAGTGCTAAAATTTTGAGAATAGTTTTAATGTTTTAGGAATTCTTACTGTAATGCTTTGAAATTTGGGGTCATGGATAATGCATGGAAAATGACCCAAATATCTGTGTGCACTAGTTATATGTATTTGCTGATGTACTTCTTTCTACAGGTTCTAAGAAAAATATTACCAGGACTTTGAAAAATCTTGTACGTCTATATTCTTCCTTCTCCTCAGAAATACTATTAGTGTTGTTTGAATTCTTGCTTCATGCGTTAGATTCCTCAAATCTGGTGGAGCTTACAAAAGGTTGCCTAGTTGGCGAAGACATGAGCTCTTTCTTGGATGATTGGAAGCTTGTAATAACAAAATTCTCAAAGAAGGAACCAGAACTACTCCTTATGCTTCTTAAGGCAGCTCTAAATATGATTGACGCACAAGAAGCCATGAAATATGAAAGGGGTAACCACAAACTTATCATTCTGTTCCACTGACATGCATGTGGTTTATAATTTTGTGTTGGTTCACAAGATGTACAGAAATAGCTCTACTTATATGTTGGTTTATTAGCAAGAATTTTCAACTAAAATTGGTCTACCAACAAAATTTTTCTTTCCAGACCTAACCAAATTCCATTTGCTATTGCTTTCAGCAAGCAATAATTTGGTGGTCAACTTTCAATATGTGTTTTGTTTTTGCATTTCAAACCCACTAGTGAACTTATGGAGAGTTGTTAAATTCTAACTTCTCACTTTATTTCATAATGAATTGTTGAATATATACAGCATTTACATATTTATATTAGGATAGCTATTAACTACACATAAATAGGTATTATTGCTAGGTTCTGATTTATAGGAAAGGATATCTGATTTTCTGTTTTTACTCCCAACAAATCAGCTTCAAATCTGCCATAATTACTTCAGAATCTTCAACACTCCCCCTCAAGCTGGATGGAAGAGATCTTTCATTCCCAGCTTGTCCAAGGTGTTTTTGAACATAGGATTCTGAACACCTTTAGTAAGTATATCAGCAAATTGTTCCCCGGTAGGCACATAAGGAGTGCATATCAATCCACTCTCGAACTTTTCTTTGATGAAATGTCTGTCTACTTCCACATGTTTAGTTCTATCATGTTGTACTGGATTGTGTGCTATTGCAATGGCAGACTTATTGTCATAGTACAACTTCATTGGTTCATCCCACTTGATTCTTAAATCTTCTAGAATAATCTTCATTCATAGCAACTCATAAATTCCAAGGGCCATTGATTTGCATTCTGCTTCTGCACTTGACCTTGACACAACACTTTGTTTTTTGCTTCTTCATGTCACAAGATTTCCTCCTAGTAGAGTACAATATCTTGATGTTGATCTTCTATCTGTTAATGCACTAGCATAGTCTGCATTTGCATAGCATTCAAGGTTCAAATTTCCATGATTTTTATACAAAATTCCTTTTCCAGGAGTAAACTTCAAGTATCTGAGGAGTCTACACTGCCTAGAGATGTGAATCTTTCGGGTTGTGCATAAATTGACTCACTACACTCACGGCATAAGCAATGTCTGGATGAGTGTGAGCTAAGTAGATTAACTTACCAACTAGCCTTTGGTATTGACCCTTGTCAGTTGTAGCTCCTTCCTCACCATTCTCAAATCTGTGCTTCAGATCAATAGGTGGTTCACATGGTCTGCAGTCAACCATTCCTGTTTCCTTTAAAAGGTCAAGAATATACTTCTGTTGAGAGATAAAAATCCCCTTTTCTGAATGTGCCACTTTTATACCAAGAAAGTATTTCAACTTCCCCAATTCCTTGATTTCAAATTCTGCTGAAAGTCTCTTTCTCAACTTATCTCTTTCCACAAAGTCATCACCTGTTATTATAATATTATCAACATAAACAATCAAAATAGTAACTCCCCATAAAATGGAGTGTTTGATGAACAAAGTTATGATCTCCTTGGCTTTGCTAATATCCCATAAAAACCATGGCTTTGGTGAACCTTTCAAACCAGGCTCCAGGAGACTGTTTTAAGCCATAAAGTGCTTTTTTTAGTCTGCAGACCTGGTTAGGAAAAGGGGAGTGACTGAATCCTGGTGGTGGATCCATATAAACTTCTTCTAACTCTTTATGTAAGAAGGCATTCTTAACATCATATTGTTGCATACACCATCCAAGATTAGCAGATAAAGAAAACAGAATTCAAATGGTGTTCATCTTAGCAACTTGAGCAAATATCTCTTGATAGTCTATCCCAAATGTTTGTGTAAATCCTTTTGCAACTAGCCTGGCTTTATACCTTTCTAGGCTGCTATCAGCTTTATATTTCAGGGCATAAACCCATTTACACCCTACTGTTTTCTTCTCTTCTGGTAACTCAACTATTTCCCATGTTTGATTCCTCTCTAGTGCATTCATCTCCTCTCATGACAGTTTTTCAATTCTTATTTCTTAGAGCCTCATATAAGGTTTTTGGAATAGATATGGTGTTTATTTTTTAGAGAAAAGCTTTGTGTGATGGTGAGAACTTTTGAAATGACATAAAATTAGCTATAGAATATAAGGGATTTTTAATACATTCTCTTCTTCCTTTTCTAATAGCAATTGGCTGATTAAGGTCAGGAATAGGTAGAGATGAATGAGAAAGTTCATTACCTTGCTCTTGTTCGGATTCTTGGGCTCGCAAGAGAGTCAAGTTGTATCCTTCTTCTATATACCTGAAGAAGTCTATCAGTAGTGGTTTCTCCCTGCAGAGTAATATTTGGAGACCCACAGGATGGTGAAATGGGAGATGATTGCTGCCTAGATGGGATTTGGAATGAAAAAATATCGAAGTCATTGCTACTCTTATCTTCTGTGTTGTTTTCCTCCTCCAGAAGAGAAGATTTGTTGAAGAAAGACTGATTTTCATTAAAACTTACATCCTTTGACACAAGAAATCTCTTTGAAGATGAATGATAACATTTGTAACCTTTTTGTATAATATAATATCCTATGAAAACACACTTTAGAGCTCTAGCATCAAGTTTGTCTCATTCATTTCAGTTAATTCTAATAAAATTGATGTTTGGAATCATCATTGTCATTTAGAACATCTATCATTTAAGACTCTTAGGAACATGTTTCCATCTTTATTTAAAAATCTTGATGTTGAACAACTTCATTGTGAAATTTGTGAATTTGCAAAGCACAATAGAGTGCCTTTGCAATAAAATATTTGTGTCACACTCTTATCATAAGTGAAATTTGTGAATTTGCAAATCTATGTCTTCATTTACTATAATTCACTCGGATATATAGGGTCCATATAACATTCCTAATATTTCAGGAGCAAAAAGTTTTGTAACATTTATTGATGATTGCACTCGAATGACTTGGGTTTACCTTCTTAAAAGAAAATCTGATGTGAGTCATATCCTTCTAAGCTTTACAAATATGATAAGGAATCAATTTGGGGTTAGCATTAAGTGTTTTAGAACTGATAATGCTAGAGACTACTTTAATCAAATTTTATCATCATTTTTAAAAAAAGAACGGATTATTCATCAATCATCTTGTGTTAATACTCCCCAACAAAATGGGTTGGCAGAAAGAAGTAGACATCTCATTAAGACTACTTGAGCTCTACTTTTCCAACATCAAGTTCCAAAAATTTATTGGGGAGAAGTAGTTTTAACTTCTATATATTTGATAAATCGAATACTTTCAAGAGTTATTGGTTTTAAAAGTTCTTTAAACTATTTGTCAGAATTCTTTCCAAAGAATAATTTTTATTCTAAAATTCCTTCGAGGATCTTTGGGTGTGTCACCTATGTTCATATTCATAAACATCAACGAGACAAACTTGATGCTAGAGCTCTAAAGTGTGTTTTCATAGGATATTTTATCACACAAAAAGGTTACAAATGTTATCATCCATCTTCAAAGAAATTTCTTGTGTCAACGAATGTAAGTTTTAATAAAAATCAGTCTTTCTTCAACTAATCTTCTCTTCTAGGGGAGGAAAACAACACAGAAGATAAGAGTAACAATGACTTTGATATTTTTTCATTCCAAATCCCATTTAGACAGCAATTATCTCCCATTTCACCATCCTATGAGTCACTAAATATTACTCTGCAGGAAGAAACTACTGTTGCCTTGCACTCCAAGCATGTACAGCCCATCCTTGACTCTAGCTTGCCTGATTGTCCTCCTTGTA
This sequence comes from Populus ilicifolia, assembly GCA_015708895.1. Classification (NCBI taxonomy): domain Eukaryota; kingdom Viridiplantae; phylum Streptophyta; class Magnoliopsida; order Malpighiales; family Salicaceae; genus Populus; species Populus ilicifolia. The sequence goes on along the minus strand of SRLM01000287.1, from coordinate 404,999 downwards.
GCTAGGTCTTGAAATATGCACTGATCAAGGAAGAAAGTTACACTACAATTTATGTCTTTAATTAGTTTTCGGATAGACAAGAGATTTGCAGTAAGATTAGAAACATGCAATACTCTTTTAAGAGTAAATACAGGATTAAAAGGGATTGTTTCTTGGCCTGCAACTGTAGTTAGAGATCCATCAGCCACTGTGATTTTCTTACTGATAGGATAGGGTTGATATGATGTGAAGGCACCTACAAAACAAGTCATATGGTCTGTTGCACCTGAGTCAATGATCCAGATGCTGGAATGGTTCTTGTTTGAGGCACTAAAGACATGAGAAATTGGAATTTTACTGTTTTAAGTAAGAGAGCATGATTCAGATGGTTTCTCCATTGTGTTGAGTAAGGTTCTTAGGCATTCAATCTTCTCTTTGTTGAATCCTATCACCTATAGGGTGCTGGACTCATGTGCTGCCTCTTCTGAATTTGTTAAGTGTGCATATCGTCTTGAATGGTTCTATTTGTATCCTCCATTACGCCCCATCCTTAGTGGTTTTTCATGGAGTTTCCAGCAGGTCTCCTTTGTATGACCTGTTTTCATGCAATAGTTACAAAACTGATCATCCTTAAAGAATTTTCTCCCTTCAGTCTTCACTACTTCTGCACAATTCATGGCATCATTTAGGTTTTTGCTATTAGTTATCATCATAGCAGAACCTTCAGTATTTGGGACCTCAAGCATCACAATTCTCCTTCCTTCTTCAGCTTTTATTACTGAAAATACCTCATTGAGTAAGGGCAGGGATTCCTTTCCAGGTATTTGGACTCGCATTTGATCAAATTTTATGTTGAGTCCGGCAAGAAATTCAAAGATCCTCTCTCTTTCTACATAATTCTTTAAAATCACAGCATCATCACTACACTGCATTTTAAAATCCTGATAATTGTCCAATTCCAACTAGAAGCTTTTCATAGTATTATAATATTCAATAACCATCATATTATCTTGTTTGGTCATTGAAAGCTTCATCTTAATCTTATTGATTAACACAACATCCTTCACTTTAGAGTAGGTCTGTCTTACTGCATTCTATATGTCTTTTACTATAACCAGAAACATATAAGGCCCACAAATTTATGGCATAATAGAGTTCCATAGCCATGACATAATCATGGAGTCTTCTTCATCTCAAAGTGTAAACTTTGGGTCTTTTGGACTAGGAGATTGTCCATCAAATAATTAATCTTTCCCTTTCCTTTGAGAAAGGTTTTTACTATCTATGGCCACTTTAGATAGTTTCTTCCATTCAGTTTATAGGATGACTGTAAACTCTGGAATTCCCCTGATATTTGAGTTTCTTTTGTAGTGTTTTCAGACATGTTTTTTTATCCAGATCTGGACAGGTCTGCTAGAGTAAGTGACTAGAATTGTCAGGACAGATGGGAATGGGAGAAGAGGAATCCCAAATTTAAACTTTGATGTAGGGAGAGATAGGCTAAAAAAATGTATAGTCTTGGTTTAGGCTCTGATATCATATAGAGAGTTGAATTCTGGCTTCTCACTTTATTTCATAATGAATTGTTGAATATATACAGCATCTACATATCTATATTAGGATAGCTATTAACTACACATAAATAGTAAATAGGTATTATTGCTAGGTTCTGATTTATAGAAAAGGATATCTGACTTTCTGTTTTTACTCCCAATAAATCAGCCATAATTATTTCAGAATCTTCAACAGAAATTTTCATTGTTGAACAGACATTTGTGATCATCATTCTTCATTTGAGCTAGTGAGTTAGGCATGCCCAACTTTATATTTGTTGAACTCTTTTAAACCTTGTTTCTGAGCTGTTTCTGTTTATCCATCTAAGTACCCGGTTTACCATGAAAGCCAACTTGATGTGGTGTGGCATGTAGCTGCCAGTAACTATAGTTTTGATTCCATGTTATCTTTGTTGACCTTTCTGAAATCTTGTCCAGGAACACACCTCACATCACGGGCATACAGAACACGGACTGGCCAAATTGAAAGACTTTCTTCTTTGTTTGCATGGCTTGTTGGACAACTCAAGGGACTAAAGCCTCTTCTCTGCAAAGAAACTGCAGCTGAAACAAAAGCCTTTTATATAGGAATGAATTTATCAAACACAATCCTGATGGAGGTCCTCCACAAATGTCTTTTGGTGTCCACAAATGGCAATAAGCAGCTTATGGATTCAGCGCTTCATTTTGTGCAGTTGATGGGTGATACCTCTGTGATGGGGAAACTCAAAAAACTAAGTTCGCTAGTTTGTCAGACCCAGATGTTACCCAAGAGAAGTCTTCTCTCCCAAGTTTGAATAACCTTCTTATCCAGCAAGATGAATCTATCCATCAGGCCACCAAGAAGCTAGAGTTTGTTAAATTTTGCCGAACAAAGAGTAAAGCTGTTAAAAGAACAGGTGGTGAAGTAGGTAGTTCAGGTGGATGGGCTGTGGCAAAATCATGGAACCCATGTCCAATTGGCATGTTGCCCGTGACCTTGGATCTTCCGGCCATCTTCCTGTTCTTGACTGTGCTGATGATGGTAAAAAGCCTGTTCATTCATCAGAATGGAAGCAGTCCTGGGAACTGAAACAAGGCAGCAGTGGCGACATTCGTTTTTCATATTACCCTAGCATCTAGAGGACTGGTAGTAACAGAGAAGCTAGCTGTGATATTTATTTATTAGATAAATCAAGTGTTAAGAAGATGAGAGAGACAGCCGACAGTTTCGAATCAAATTGCAAGAATGTTTTGTTGTCAGGAGATGACAAAGGTTGTCTGATGATAAATGGAGTTTGGAAGAAAATAGGGGAAGAAGAGCTACTTACTATTATGTCTGATATGAGGATTTTGGTGTAGCAGTGTCCACGATAACATTTCTGGTTCCTTATTTACTGAATTCATTATTCTCGATGTTAATTTGCCACCCCATAACAACCTCATTTGTCTGGGCAATGAAATTACAGGAATTTTTGCGAAGTAACGGCCATGGGTAAAACTGGTTTCCTGGTGAACAAATGGTGCTTTTGGCACTCCTTGATGAAGTGGTAGATTTTCAATGGGAGTGGAGCATGCTACGAGGAAACATGATCTAGCTAGCACCAACTTGGATCATTTCATGATGCACTGTTCAGGTTTGTTCCCATCATTCTTGGAGACGGCAGGTAGGTCTGACTCTTAGCAATTTACTTGCTCTAAACCTGTTCAAGTTGCTGCACTAGCAACACAACACGGGCAGAACTCTAAGAACAAAATAATAATAATAATAATAAGAGCTTTCATTGTCATGCCTGCCCATTTGCGTAAAATAACAACTTAAAATTGAAAATTGCAAGTAATGTTGTGATTCTATGACCTTGAGTCTTTGCTTTCGTGGGTCTCTCATTCTGACTCTTTAAGCATTTCGTCTCGTGGACATTGGATTTAATTATATATTGTACTGTTTTGACGCTTTCCAATTTTGAACACGAGGGCAACCCTTACCTGTTGTAACTAGACAAACTAACAAAGTAAAAACAAAAAACGCCTATAAACGAAATAGGAGAGGGATGCCACCATTAACTGTAAAAAAAATAACAACCTCAAACAAAATCGAAACTTGCAAGGAAAATGTCAGCATGAAGTTGAAAAACTGGTGGCTATTCAGTTCAGATTTGGTCCCACCACTGCTGCGTAGCTATTATCATGTAGAGGAGGCCCGGCAGGGGCGACCGAGACCACATGAAGCACGTTGGGTGCCGCTCACGTGTGGTCCAAAGTCGCTCCTGTCGAAGCTTAGTGTTTGATATTCTAATAATTATTATGGTTTTAGTGTTTGATATTCTAATAATTATTATATTTTATCAAAAAATATTTTTAATTAAAATTTATTTTAAAAAATATATATTTGATTAAAATTAAAATTAAATAAAAAATAATAAATATATTTGGTTAAAAATACCTTTTAAATTAAGATTATAAAATAACTATAAAAAAATATTAATATTGATAGTTTTAATTGAAATAGTGCATATTTAAGTATTGTTATTGTATTATAAAATAAATAATATTTTATATAAAGTATTTTTTATTATTTTATTAAATTATTAACAATT
>SRLM01000287.1:353375-400682 GCA_015708895.1 Populus ilicifolia | reverse complement strand
TAAAGTAGTAATAAGACTGTCATTATCATATTTATCTCTCTTTATTTTTATTTTTTATTTTTTATAAGCAGCTATGATAAAAGCAAAATAAATTTGCTTTTATTATTCCTGTATTTAAAATGCAATATTTATATAGAATATTAAAAAATATGATCCACTATTAACTATAAATATATTGTTGATTGTTGATGCAGCTGAACATGTATGCATCTACATAACCGGACAGAGTTTTACAATTCTATCATGGGTCTCTCTGTATTGCATAGCCTGAGTGGTAAATATACTCTAGTTTTATTTCATAAAAACAACAATTGGGTGCTTTCTATTTAAATGTATTGCCATAATATATATATTGATGTAAATTGTTTGTAAGTATAATTGTGATTATTTTTTATATTGAAATACATTATGATAATATTTTTTTTATTTTTTAAAAAATATTTTTAAAATTAACTTATTAAAACAATTAAAAAAATAATTTTTAATAAAAAATATTAGTTGACTCACGTCCACAAACACTACTTTCAGTGTCACTTCATATGGATTTTTTTATTTGAATTCATGTACAATTTGTACTCCCTGGTCCTTCTCTACTGTGCTACTATGGAACAGCAAATGGGAATATTGTGTTAGGAATATTGACGAAGGATGCATGGTTTCAGTACACATAGATGGTCGTGGATCGTACAGATGATGATTGCACAAAACCAGGAAAGCAGTACATTTGAATGTACATGTGTGCATTGTGAAAGGAATCGTTCAAGAGAATATTGGGGTTTATTAAAAAAATAAAATCCACCCAGTGCTAGTACCAAATAGAGAAATCATCTTTAATATAAAAAAATACCTATATAAATATTGTTATAGAAAATATAAATTGCAACCATAGATCTGTTTTAGAACTGGGTTGGGTATGATAAAGTAACGGCATTGATGAACCAAGTTTTCTTGAATATATTTTTATTAAAAAACATCAAATTAAAATTATATTTATAAATTTTATAAAGCAATAACACATCTTAATGAAGATATACGAGTCTAATATTAATTATATCTAGTTATAATTAGACATGATAATATACTAAATCTTGAACATGAATTTTACAATACATTTAAATTTTCTCTTGAGTCTAGTATAAGAGAAAATTTTAGTTTTTATAAACTCAACTATATTTAATATCTTAAACATAACCTTTTAGAGATACAAGAGATATTTATATTTTATTAAATATTTTCATGTTAAAATTATATTTTAAATTTTTCTCTTTAAAAAAAAGTATAAAGTATAAATATATTATAAGATATTTCAGAATAGATATTTATAATCTTTATTTTTTAATATATATATAGAGAGAGAGCATTTTTTTAGAATATTATTATATATTTTTTAAAAAAGATATATGTATTTAAATATTGGAGAGTTCCTATCTCTATCAAAAAAATTCTTTATAAATATTATCTATAAGTTATTTTGACCTTTCAATTACTAAATATGAGATTTTAATTATTTTTAGTATGAAAAATAAATAAAATTATTAAACTAATTGATTAATTAATTATTTAATTTAAGAGACTTATTGCTACTTGAATTTTTATAACATCATTAGCTATAAATAACTTTTTGACACGTTAAAGCTGGATCTCGATACGGTGTTGTGCACTATAAGATGTAGCAAATTGTAAAGTCTAAGAATCTTATGCATAGGTCTTTGGATTGACACATTTCATAACATTCTTTTTTGGCCATAACAAGATCGAATGTTTACTGCCTCTATGTCTGATGAGAAACAACAATGAGACTGGTTTGCGAATGAGTTTTAATTTGTCTTTTTATTAAAATTTTAAAAAAATAATAATTATGTTTTTTAATATTTTTAGCTCATTTTAATATTTTAATATTAAAAATAAATATAAAAATATAAAAACATATCATTTTAATATTATTATCCTCCCAAACATTCTTCAGTGTTAATGTTAATGTTGCTTACTTATTTGTTTTATTATTAATATAAATATTTGAGTCATCTTGTATATATTTTGATTAATTTTATAAATTTTAAAGTTAATAATCATATAAATATAAATTTATAGTAATTATAAGATTTATAAAACTTTAACCATAATCTTAAAAAATAAAATCATAACTTACCTAATTATGCTAGATCCTACCCTTTGTGTTCATGTAGTCGTTTTTTACGAGCTTTAATTAATTGGTGTCTACACATGCTTTACAGAGACAAACTGATGGATAAAATAAAAAATAAAAAATAAAAAATAAAAATAAAAATATGAAAGATAACTTCATGTGACACCGAAATACGATAGTTCTTTTTATCCCATCACCCTTTTCACTACAATCAATGAAATTTCTAATGCGTGGACGGAGCTTGACCCATATTGTTGTCTTTCCACCGGTGAAAAGAAGATGATGTTCCTTCCCCTCTAAAGCATTTTTTGTCTTTCAAGCCACCTATTACCAAAGAGTATCTTTTGCACCTTTATCCTTTTCACTAAAATCAAAAGGCTTCATAAATATGCCATTATTGCTTCTCATTGCTCTATCGGATTTCTCAAGCATCTTCATGCTCGCTTTCACTACGATATAAAACTTCAAAGATAAACTTGATGAATATGCTACCTTAAATTTTGGATTCATGGGATCCACTTTTATCCTTGAAGATCCTTAAAGAGAGATAGAGAACTGTAGCACTCTATATACGGGGGTTTATCATCAGAATTTCAATCATATGATGCCGGTTCGACCCTTCTTTATGAGAGACAACTGCATGAGAGGTAATGATGCGAAAACCCAAGATTCAAACATAAAGTTATTTCAAGCAATATGTGTATGCATGCATCATGTTAAAAAAGTTTGGCTTGGCTTATATCATAGCATGTGCATTTTCATGATGTCACTGAGATTGATTTTGTTGCCTTATCTAATTAATTGGTGCAAAGAATATTTACCATGAATCCCAAATATTTTATGGGGTGAATCATGATAAATTAAGATTTAGGCGAATAAATGCCTTTTTCAATCATTTTTTTTTAAATTATTTACATTACTAATGTTCAAACATATTGCCATTACTCATCTTATACTCGTTGAGAAAACAACATTAACATGAGTTTCTGATTTGTTCCATTTTTTTTCCTTGTTTTCCAAGTGTTTTAGTACAGAGTGTGGTAAAAAATTAATTTTCAAAGTAATTTTACTTGGAAATACATTAAAATATTTTTTTTTATATTTTTTAAAATTTATTTTTGACATCAAAATATTAAAACAATCTAAAAACATAAAAAAATAATAAGTTAAAGCTTAAAAAAAATCTAAAAAATGCGGTTGGATTGCATAACATTGCTCTAAAGGGAACTTCTTGGTTCTTGAAGTTCGTTGAAAGAATATGTTGAATCTTGAATTACATGTCTAGTCGTCCTTCCTTGTAGTTTTTTGCCATCCTTCCTTATCTCAGATTAATATAAACACATTTTGATATCGTATCGCTGAACACAACGTTTTGATTTTCTTAAATAGAAGTCTCTTAATTATTTCGGTTCTTTTGATTTCAAATTCGTTTTTCCAAAGGTAAAATCATTGGAATAATTTTTTTAAAAAAAACTTTCTTCAATTTGCAAAAAAAAATAATATTTTTTTGAGAGATAGACGACGATTTTTTTCATTTTAAAACTTTTAAAAAATAATGAAAATAAAAGGTAAATTATATATAGAAACGCAAAATGACACTTCAATTATCTTGCGACAAGAATTTTGATGCAAATATCGCCATGCTTCTAATAACATGGAACTATCATGCTGCTTTATCGGTTAGCCAAGAATTTCCACATATTTCCTTTTCCTCTTTAAATACGAGATTTCCTAACTGAACAGTACTCGGTTAAAATTAGTCGTCTGATATCTTCTAAGAATCTGAAAATCTTGTGGCGTTTGCAGACATTCCCTCTGTTTCTTCACAATTCAGGATTGCTCATGGTCACATGCTATGCATTTAGATTTGCGCTGCAGTATGAGACAAAGAACTAGTTCTCTCTCTATCTCTGATGTGAAAGGGCAATTTAATATTTAGATCGTGGGTCACATGGAGATAGAGAAATATCATGTGATGTAAAGCACGACATGTCCACTGCAAATTCTTGACATATTGAGAATTGGTCGTGTTAATTTGGTATAGAATCTCCTTCACTGTTCAAATCCAAGATTTGAACCTTGGAAGAGCTCCAAGGAACCAATGCTGGCTCTTCCATGGTTTCCCGTATGGAAGACCAACCGGTCATTTCTTTACAGACATGCAATATATATACATATGAAGATGGAGGTGCAACATGAAAATAAATGCAAAGATTCAATGCAGATGCAAGTGCTGAAATCCTGGATAGATCTTCTGCTAGGATCACTCTATTAGGAGATCTTTTGCTAAGATCTCTCTGCTAGAATCGCTCTATTTATTTCATGATTTTCATAATATTTGTAATTCATTATGTTTCTATAAACTCTATATATATATAAAAGAAGAATTAATAACCTATAATATGTGTAATGTCTATTTAAAGACAAGGACAAGACATAGAAATACAGGTTTAGCTTTTCAACATGGTATTAGAGCTTTTTACCCTTATAGCATCTTTTTCCTCCATTAAAACCATATCCCTTGCTTCTTTCCTTGAGATTTCACTTCCCAAATCATATCTAACAAATATCTCCATCAAAGTAGTTTCAAACAGTTATCTTTTATAAAAAGCACAAGTTATTCCAATCTTTCGTGGCTATGATCTTCTTAGACATGTGAAGAATAAAATCTCTTGCCTGATGTCAACTATCATTTATAAGAATGTTAAGTTACAAATAATTCTTGCTGTAGCTATGTGGTTGCGCACTAATCAATTGATCCTTAAATGGATCAATATAATGGACATCTTTCTCAAGTTATCAATAATGAATCTTCACATGATGCATGACAAATGTTAAAGACTCTTTATGCTACTCACATTTAAGATCACATTCAACAAATCAAAAGCGAGCTTTAGTCTTGACCAAAGCTAATTCTTTATTAGAAGATTATTTACATAAAGTAAAATCTTTGGCTTTATCTCTCTTTGGTGCAGGAAAATCAATGGATGAACATGAATTCATCATATGTATTCTTTAAGGATTAGGATCTAAATTTGATCCTATATTAGCGGCATTACAAGCTAGAGATATCTTTCCATCTCTTGAAGGAGTTATTGACAAACTCCGTGACTTTGAAATACAACTTCAAAGAGCACCAATAACTACTCTCTTTGTGGTTTTCTATACAAATTATGGCCGCAAAAACTCAAAACCATGAGTTAATCCCAACATTCAAGGCCGCAATAATCACAATTTCACTTAGAAGAAATTCCATTGGCAGTACTTCATCATTACGAGCTAAGGAGACTTGTTTCCATAGAACTCCTAAAAAACAAACCTCATTTCATGGTATTCATGGGTGTGGTGGCATGAATTGCTTTCAATATGGGGACCCTAATCGCAAAATAGACAAATGTTTCGCATATGATGAAAAAGCTAATCTATACAACCTTTTGCTGCTATCAAAATTAGAGATACTGCAAAAGAGACATGGTATTTTAACACTAGGGCAAACTAGCATATCACATCTGATATAAATAAAGTTCAAGGTATTACCTCTTATCTTAGAAATGACTCTATTATGGTTTGCAATGGTTTGGACTTGTCTATTACTATCATTGAACATATTACTCTTCCTACCACTAATCTCAAGTTAAATGATGTTTTTGTAGTTTCTACAATTAAGAAGAAATTATTATTTGTATCTCAATTTATAAGAGATAATAATTGTTATTTTCTATTTTATCCATGAGGATTTGTTCTCAAGGACATGAAAACAAAACTTGTAATCCTTAAAGGTTTCATAAAGGATGGGTTATATCCGATCAACCTGCAACAATTCCTCATATCTTTAGTTATGTTTTTAGCAAATAAAGTATCTAGCAACTTATGGCATGCATGGCTTGGCCATCCTTAAGCCTATATTCTTACAAAGTTATTTTTACCATCTATGAATAAACACAATACTTTATATGAAGGTTGTGTTTTGGAAAAATCAATAAAGTTACCATTTGAATATGAAAAATCATATGTTAACTCTTTTCTACATATACTTCATTTTGATTTTAGGGTCCTGCATATGTTTCTTCTTATGATAGCCATTAATTTTATTTAATTATTATTGATAAGTATTCCCGATATATATGGTTCTTTCCTATGAATCACAAATCTGATGTAGCAATAATATTTCCTTTAATCCTCAAGCAAATGAAAACACAATTTGATACTCATGTTAAAATAATTCAAAGTGATAAGGGTGGTGAGTTTGTTAATTAAAGTATACAGAGTCTTTTTAAAACTAATGACTCTCATGTCTAGGAACACCAAAACAAAATAGATTGGTTGAATGATATTATCGACATATCATAGAAATTGGATTAACATTGTTATCACATGTTTTTATTCCAATACAATTCTGGACTGAAGCTTTTCATACTATATTGTTTTTAATTAATTATCTACTCACTTCAATCCTTGGTTACAAGTCAACTTATGAAGTTAGTTTTTGGTACTACTCATGTTTATGAATTTTTATAAGTCTTTGAATGTTCCTGCCACCATTTACTTGCACTATTTGGTTGATTAAAGTTGGATTTTAAATTTACACGATGTGTCTTTCTTAGTTATTCAAATAATTACAAATGTTATATTTGTTTTGAACCTCAAACATATCAATTTTACATATCACATCATGTGAAATTTAATAAATCTCAGTTTCCCTATAGATGTATGTAGCAACCTGACATATATGCCTGTTTAAAATCAAAACAATTCCTTGACCATTCAATATCGTGAAAGAAAAACCTATTACCTCAGCTTAACAAATAATTCATCATATTATAGAAGAAACTATCCAAGGTGTTTAGCATCTCAACCTTCAACTTCTGACTTAATTTCTCTATACACTGCAGCAAAAATCACTACTTTAACACCGAAAGACTTTTCTCACATATGCTCCATAATAATAGCATCATATGATTACATGAGCTCAAATAAGGAAGCTAAAACCCAAGGTATTTCTCTCTTCACAACATCCAATAGCTATTTTTTTTATCGACCTTGTTACTCAACCACAAAAGCCATCATCACTTCAACAAACTCTCCAACATCCACAATGGCTTTAAACAATGCAAGCTGAAATGGATGCCCTTCACGCCAATAAAACCTAGACCTTGGTACCTAGACAACCAACCATGAATATTATCAGTAGTAAATTGGTCTTGAAAATCAAAACATAATCAAATGACTCTATTAAAAGGTATAAAGTTGGTTAGTGGCTCGTGGATTTACACAACAAATAGGACTAGATTATGATAAAACATTTAATCTAGTTATCAAACCAAGCACAATTAGGATTATTTTTACCATTGAGCTGTCTCAAGGCTAGTCTGTCAAACAATTAGATATTAGTAATGCCTTCCTTCATTGTGATCTACAAGAGTAAGTATATTTCGCTCAACCTCTAAGCTTTGAAGATCTCTCTCATCCTGATTATGTTTATCATCTCTATAGAGCTCTATATGAGTTAAAGCAAGCTCCTCGAGTGTGGTACCTAAAATTAAGAGCTCTATATGAGTTAAAGCAAGCTCCTCGAGTGTGGTACCTAAAATTAAGTACCTTTATTCAACAAATGGGATCCACACGATGCATCTCTCTATTTAGTATACATCTCTCTATTGTTTTTATATGAAAAACCTTGGTGACGTTCATAATTTTTTAGGACCTGAAATTTCTTACGATGAGTCCACAATCATTGTCACTCAAACAAGGTATTTACTATCTTTTCTTTAAAAGTTTGGCCTTGATGGTGTCAAACCTATAAGCACTCCACTAATATCGAGCTCTTTCATGTCTAGTACTGATGGTGTTTCTTTAGCTGATCTTTCTCTTTATCATTGTTTGGTTGATTCTGTTGAAGTAAACTCATTCTAGAAGGTCAAGGAAGGCAACCACCAGCTGTCACCGCCCAACCGTCCAGCCGCCGGTCGCCAGTTGCTTTCACACCGTCTGCCACAACCGCCTTCACACTTGAAGGCTGAATTTTTCTTGTTTTGATTTCGTGTATAAATAGGCAGTTAAACTTATGCAATTATGTGTGGAGAGATTGAGAGAAACACTATAGAGAAAGAGAGAAAGAAAGGGTGTGTTATTGTAAGTTTTTTTATTCTTGTAAGCTTGTTGTTCTTGAAATAAAAAAGTGTGTTTTATCCCATCTGAGTGTTTCAAAATCACCACAAGTGGTTTCTCCCACCAATAATTGGTATCAGAGCCCCATTTGTCATAAAACAGAGATATGTTTGGGATATATTTGAATTTTCAAAGTTGTCAAAAACAAGTTTTGAGCATTCCAAAGTGTAGAGCTCATCAATACGAACTCAACGGCGTAAAAATCAGATCAATCGAAGCACGGGGTGGACCACACTCTCCGTCTGAAATTTCAGCACTGTATCCCACGCACCCCGAGGAAGAAGATGACTGAGCCACACACACGCCATATTTGAGCCGCGCCGAGCCAAGCCTCAAGCCGAGCTGCGAGCCATATTCTAAAGTCAAGCCAAGCTCCAAGCCATATTTCAAAGCCAAGCCAAGCTCCAAGCCATATTTTAAAGCCAAGCCAAAAAGAATATTCCTTGGAATATTCCCAGTTCAACCTAGCGAATTGCCCATATTGGTTTTTGGACCGGTTCATCTCATTTTTTACCCGGGTTTTACAAAGTCAGACCGGTTCCCTACTATTTTGACCATTCCAGATCCATTTACGGTGTTGGTTTTGCCAAATTCAACTCCTAAAAGGTGATATAGTCATTTAAAGAGCAAAATAACTACAAAAAATACACAAACACTCATCCCAAAGCTAACCAAAGACAACTATGATAGTTGGTGCATCAGATTAAAGGCATTCCTTGGTTCACAAAAGTGTATAGATATTGTGCAATGTGGTTATGATGAACCAGAGTCCAAAGAATCAGAAGATGTTTTACTAGAAGTACAGAAGCAAGTCCTTAAAGCCAATAGAAAGAAAGACAATAAAGCAAAAACCATCATTTATCAAGGTCTTGATGAAGCCATATTTGAGATCATTGCTTCCGCAGAAACATCAAAAGAAATATGGGAGGCCCTATAACAAAAATACAAAGGTGCTAACAGAATAAAGAAGATTCGTCTCCAATCTTTGCGAGGTGAATATGAATTGTTACAAATAAAGTCCTCAGAATCCATTTCTGATTATCATACAAGAATTATGGTGATAGTCAATCAGATGAGAAGAAATGGAAAAGCCCTTTTCAGATGCTCGAATTACAGAGAAAATTTTGAGATCCCTAGATCCAAAATTTGATTTTGTTGTTATTGCTATTGAAGAGTCCAAAGAAATGGACAAGTCAATAGTGGATGAACTTATGAGTTCTTTGCAAGCTCATGAGCAGAAGATTGTAAAAAAAATAGAGATAAGGCAATTGAGCATGCCTTACAAGCAAAGCTATCTCTCAAAGACAGATATGAGCAAGAGGAGACTTCAGCAAGTGGATACACCACTCGAGGAAGAAGTCAACAAACACAAGGAGGATTTCAACTATTTCAAAGCAAAGGTTATTGGAATACAAGTTTTAGAGGAAGAGGTGGTAGAAACACCACTAGAGGAGGTCGAGGATAATAAGTATTCACTCCTAGAGGAAGAGGAGGCCGTTACAATAACCGTGATAAGAGGAATATACAGTGTTATAATTGCAATCAATTTGGGCACTATAGCATTGAATGTAAAAAAAAGCTCCACCGGAGATACGTGAGCAAGTCAACTATGCAGAAGAGGATGTTAACAACAGAGGAGTAGCTGCATTATTTGTCCAACAAGAACTTGACAAGAATCAAGAGAATATTTGGTATCTTAATTCTAGAGCCAGCAATCACATATGTGGCCAACGAGATTTATTTGGTGATCTAGATGAGACCATACAAGGTTTTGTCACCTTTAGAGATACCTTAAAAGTTTCATTTAAAGGTAAAGGCAACATCTCAATCAAGTTGAAGAATGGCGATCATAGCTACACTGCCAATATCTACTATGTCTCAGCTATAAAACAGAACTTGGTAAGCATAGGTCAATTTCTAGAGAAAGGCTATACACTTTATATGAAGAATTGTCATCTGACAATTACAGACTATAATGGGAGATTAATTGTCTATGTGAAAATGTCCAAGAATAGAATGTTTCCTTTAAACATCCAATATGATGCAGCAAAGTGTTTGAATGTCATCACCAACAGTGAAGAATGGCTTTGGCACTTGAGGCTTGAACATTTGAATTTCACAAGTTTGAAGATGCTAACAAGCAAGAAGATGGTCAAAGGTATGCCCCACATTGATCATCTAGATGAAGTCTGTGAAAGTTGTGTCCTCAGCAAACATCATAGATCCAGTTTTGTCAAAGAAGTCAACTGGAAAGCAAATAAACCACTGGAGTTAGTGCACACATATTTGTGTGGTCCTATAAAGCCTATATCAAATGGACAAAATAGGTACTTTCTCACTTTCATTGATGATTTTAGCAGAAAGACATGGTTATATTTTTTGAAGAGGAAGTCAGAAGTGTTTAATTATTTTAAAGATTTTAAAGCAATTGTTGAGAAGCAAAGTGGTTATAAGATCAGAACCGTGAGATCTGATCAAAGTGGAGAATATACAGCAAATGACTTTGAAGCTTTTTGTACACAACAAGGCATCAGACATCAAACAACACCAGCTTATACACCACAGCTGAATGGTGTAGCTGAGAGGAAGAATCGAACAATTCTTGACATGGCAAGAAGTTTACTCAAAACAAAAAAGTTGCTCAAGCAATATTGGGCTGAAGTTGTATCATGTACAGTGTATTTACTAAATCCCTGCCCAACCAGAAGTTTGCAAGCTGTTACTCTACAAAAAGCATAGAGTGGTCACAAACCAAGTGTTACTCATCTTCGAGTCTTTGGTTGTGTGGCATATGCAAAAGTTCCAGATGTAAAAAGGACCAAACTTGATGATAAAAGTGAGAAATGCATATTTGTCGGATACGGTAAGAGAAGGATGGGATACAAGCTGTATAATCCTATCACCAAGAAGGTAATTATAAGCAGAGATGTTATCTTTGAAGAAGATAAAACTTCGCAATAGAATGATGACCAAGAAGCAGTTAAATGGATCAGCACTGATTTGATCCTTAAAGATGAAAAAGTACCAACAGTACTTGCAGAAGGTCCGATAGTACCACAAGATGAGCCATAAAGTTTAGTACATAGATTTTCTATATTCAATAGGAGAAACACACCAGAATCATCATCAATACCATCATCATCAGAACCATCATCAGCATCCTCATTAGAAGGACCGAGAAGGATGAGAAATCTAGAAGAGTTGTATGATGCCACTCAAGTAATGGAAGATAAAACTTTATTTTGTTTCTTAACAGATAGTGACCCACTTAGCTTTAATTAAGCTATCAAAGAAGAGAAATGGATAAAAGCAATGGATGAAGAAATACATGCCGTTGAGAAGAATGATACGTTGAAGCTTACCTATCTACCAGAAAACAAGAAAGCAATAGGTGTCAAATAGGTCTACAAGGCAAAGAAGAATGCAAAAGGAGAAGTGCAAAGATACAAAGCAAGATTAGTGGTGAAAGGCTACAAACAGAGAGAAGGCATTGATTATGGAGAAGTGTTTGCTCTAATAGCTTGGCTAGAGACAATCAGACTGATGATCTTATTAGTTGTACAACATAGATGGAAGATCTATCAACTTGATGTGAAGTCAGCATTTCTGAATGGCTTCCTAGAAGAAGAGATTTATGTTGAACAACCACTTGGATACATTGATGCTGAAAATGAAGGCAAAGTATACAAGTTGAAGAAAGCCCTCTACTGTTTGAAGCAAGCTCCGCGTACTTGGAATACTAGAATTGACAGGTATTTACAAGATAATGGATTTGAAAAATGTCCATATGAACACGCAATTTATGTGAAGAAAGAGGCAGATGTCAGTATATTATTTGTGTGCCTATATGTTGATGACTTGATATTCACCGGCAACAATCCTACCATGTTTGAAGACTTCAAGAAAAGCATGGTACAAGAGTTTGAGATGACAGACATTGGTCTGATGGCACATTTTCTTGGCTTAAAAATGGTGTAGAAAGAAGAAGGGATTTATGTATCTCAAAACGGTTATGCCAAAGATATTCTTGAAAGGTTCAAGATGAAAAGCTGCAATCCGGTATCAACTCCAGTTGAGAATGGAGTGGAATTGAAGAAAAGTAAAGTTGGAAATGTTGATCTAACTTACTTCAAGAGCTTAGTAGGAAGCTTAAGGTACTTGACATGTACCAGACCAGATATACTCTACGAAGTCGGACTGATCAGCAGATACATGGAGAAGCCAGACCAGTCTCATTTGAATGCAGCTAAGAGAATTCTTCGCTGCATCAAAGGGACAATAAATGAAGGTATGTTTTATACCTCAAGTACAAATTTCAATCTTACTGGCTACTCGGATAGTGATTGGTATAGAGATCTGGATGAAAGAAAAAGTACAACAGGGTTTGTATTTTTCATGGGAGATACATCTTTCACATGGTCATCCAAGAAACAATCGATTGTCACGTTATCAAGCTGTGAAGCTGAGTATGTTGTTGCCAACTCAATTGTATGCCATTTAATATGGTTAACGAATTTGCTGAAGTTTTTAGGATTTCCTCAAGAAAATCCTACAGAGATTTATATCGATAATCGATCAGCGATTGTATTGGCAAAGAACCCGGTGTATCATGAAAGAAGTAAACATATTGATACACATCATCATTTTATTCGAGAGCATGTAAAGAACAAAGAAGTCGAGCTGATATCCTGCAAGACAGATGATCAAATTGCAGATATCTTTACGAAGCCATTGAAGAGAGAAGTATTTATCAGATTGAAATTCATGCTTGGAATGGCATCCCTCGATTGAGTTTAAAGGGGAGATTTGTTAAAGTAAACTCAATCTAGAAGTCAAGAAAGGCAACCACCAGCTGTCACCGCCCAACCATCCAGCCGTCGGCCCCCAACTGCTTTCACACCGTCGGCCACAACTGCCTTCACACTTGAAGGTTGAATTTTTCTTGTTTTGATTTCGTGTATAAATAGGCAATTAAACTTATGCAATTATGTGTGGAGAGATTGAGAGAAACACTAGAGAGAAAGAGAGGGTGTGTTATTGTAAGTTTTTCATTATTGTAAGCTTGTTGTTCTTGAAATAAAAGAGTGTGTTTTATCTCATCTGAGTGTTTTAAAGCCACCACAAGTAGTTTCTCCCACCAACAGATTCTTTACAATATCTCACCTTGACTGAACTTGAAATTTTCTATGTTGGGCATCAAATCTGCCAATTCATGCAAGCACCCCATGATACTTACCTCATTGTGGTTAAGAGGATTTTTCAGTATTTGAAGGGTAAACTCAATGTTGGTCTTTACTACATTTGAAATCTTGTTCGTGAACTTCGTGGTTTATGTGATGCCGATTGGGCTAGTTGCAGGGATGACAAGCATTCCACTACTGGTTTTGCTATCCTTTTAGGCAATAATTTAATATCCTGAGGAGTAGAGCAATAGGCTACTGTGTTTCGATCAATAACCGAGGTGGATAATTACACCTTAGCCTAAACTACAATTAAGCTACTGTGGTTTGTACACTTATTTAAAAATATTAGCCAGTGTGTTTTACTCCTATGCTATTTTATGATAATATTAGTATCATTCATATGACCAAGAATCCAATATTCCATCATTATACAAAACACATTTAAATCGATGTTCATTTTGTTCGTGAACGGGTTACAAGTGATGCCCTCTCTTTAACATATATTCTAAGACCAAATCAAATTATGGATATTTTTATCAAATCCCTTTGTGTTATAATGTTTGTTTTAAATCATGAAATGCTCTACCTCGATCCAACCCAGCCTTGAGCTTGAGAAGAGATGAAGAAATATAGAAATAAATGCAAAGATTATATGAGGGTGTAAGTGCAGAAATCCTATATAAATTTTCTGCTAGGATCACTCTCTTAAGAGATCCTCTGATGAGATGTCTCTACTAGAATTTTATTTATTTATTTACTTCATGATTTCCACAATATTTGTAATTTATTATGTTTAGAAATACAAGTTCAGCTTTTCCTACAGAACCATTGCATTTCTTTTTCCAGGCGCATTAAATAATCGCTAGAATGAGTTCTAAGAAAAGCAACACATCAAAAGAAACTTTTCCTTCTTTCTTTTCTTATACTAAGAGAGAGAGAGAGAGAGAGAGAGAGATTTGCTATATATGTGTATATATATCGTCATTGAATTATAAATTATAAAATGAACAAACGAGACACTTCGTTTGATAATTAATCTGGTAATTATTAGGGCACTAGGATTCTATGATGAGTGTGATTTGTACCGAAAGTGACCCTCAACAGAGGAATCTTGAGTTCTGAAAGGGTCTTTCTGATCTTTGTCACGTTAAGATTTATAGAGGAAGCAGCTTTGTTGATGGAGAAAAAATGGGAATTAGAAAATGACATTTCATTTAACAAGCAATTTTATTTCAAAGGGAAAGTAAATTATTCCTTCCACTGCAGTGATGACCGATGAGTATTAACTATTAACTCCTTCCCTGACAGCATCTCAAGTCACGGGTTTGCCTTGTGATGTGCGAAGAGATGGATGAATGGATGTTCCTCCCAGCATGCATGCATATGCCATAACCTAGTAGATTCTTAGCTGTATCTGCTCTCGTGCAACATGCATGGGTTACTTTAAACATCGGATAAGGACAGATTTGTCTTTGCATGGGAAGACAGTGATTCTAAACCATCATTCGGGTGTGCCCTAATCAAATAAAAGTTCGTGAGCTGAATTAGATGCACACACATATATCCTCCCCGATGATCAGTGCAATAAACAAATTAATAAAGGATGTGATGCATCTTCCCCACCAGTACTAGCTAGCCGTACTGCTTGCAGCCAATGAAACAATCAATAGCTAATTAACTAAGAGCTCGTCGGATCTTTATAATTATAGTAACATCTAGAAAATTCAATGCTCTAATTTACTGAAATGGTCTTATGCTTCTTGAAATTAGAAACTGCAATGAGAGAGAAAGAGAGGGCATCGAGTGGCTTTATTTTAGTGGCATGGCCATATGTTTCTGTTTCATAAAGTTAGAAAATTATGATGAGAGAGAGACAGGAACTTCTTTAAACATATTGGAATATTGAGTGTAAAAATCGTACTAGCAGAGGTCTAGCTGCAGTACATGTCATTTGCTCCCTCTGTGTAATTCATAGCTGGTAATGGCTTTTACGGTGGATAGATGTAAAGAGATGGTGTTTACTGTGGAGTCTCAAAAGGCAGTCCCTGCACCATTCTTAACAAAAACATATCAGCTGGTTGATGATCCTCTTACTGACCACATTGTGTCCTGGGGTGATGATGAAACCAGCTTTGTTGTATGGAGACCTCCTGAGTTTTCAAGGGATCTTCTTCCCAACTATTTCAAGCACAACAACTTCTCAAGCTTCGTCAGGCAGCTCAATACCTATGTGAGCATCTCTCTCTCTCTCTCTCGGGTAATTCATAGCGCTCTCTAGATTCTACTAGTTTATAAGCAGCGAGGTAAAAAGCTGTGCTGACTAATATGGGTTGCTTTTCCATGGAGCTTCTTGGTCTTTCCAAGTAGGGTTACTCTCATTTTAGATAACTTGACTTCAGTTAGACCTAGACTTTTGCTCTCAAAATTAATCTCTTACAGATGGGTCTTGTTCGTTGCTATGTCTCACTTCTTTTTAAGATCTTAAGCACCATTTATGTTCTAGATATTACCGATACAAAATATTGGAGGAGATATCAATCTCAGCTAATTAACCATAAACATTCAGCCCAAGATAAAGTATACCAGCACTTAAATTAGTACATGGCAATCCGTATTAAATTAATAATTAAGCTTCATAAATAAACGTTCCACGAAACTGATTCGATGTTCATACTAGACAGTTTCTCTCTCTTTTCATTCTCTTATTCTTGTTAATACTTTGCAGGGATTCAAGAAGGTAGTAGCTGACAGATGGGAGTTTGCAAATGAGAACTTCAGAAAAGGAGCAAAGCACTTGTTGTCTGAGATTCACAGGAGAAAAACATCCCAACACCATCACCAGCACTACCCTGAGCAACCACCCCAATTTTTCCAACCAGAAGATGGTTTTAGTTGGATCGATCCTCCATTTCAATCTCCAAAACCAAGTACTGACATCCTAACTGCACTCTCAGAAGATAATCAGCGACTGAGAAGGAAAAACTGCATGCTTTTATCAGAACTCTCCCACATGAAGAACCTCTATAATGACATTATCTACTTCATCCAAAACCATGTAAAACCAATGCCCTATGAGCAAAAGGCTTATAATGCAGCACCTAAGCTAATAGAACTGGGCTCTTCATGTCAGGATCAAACCACTTGTTCTAGCATTCAAAGAGCTAAGAATGGTACTGTTTTGGGTCAGCATTCATTGACATTGAGTACTGAGGAATCAACTAGTCCTGTGAAGCTCTTTGGAGTCCCTCTCAGTGGCAATAAAAGGCTGCGTCCAGAAGTGATCGATTAGCGGCAACAATATCGTAGGGTCTCCATTAATCAGCCTGTACCGGAGGTTGTAGTCGTTCTCAGTAAGAGTTATCAGAAGAGAAGCTACGTATACAAGTAGCTGAAAGTTCAGTTGGAGTTAAGCTACTTGTAGCTACTTCAAAATCAGCAGCAAAAAAGAAAAACAAATCTTTCCATTTCCTTTTTTTGGCAAATCTGCAGCAAAATATTGGCTTCTCATTCATAGATATTCCTATAAATTAAGTAGCTAGAGTTTCTATATATATTAACCTCATTTTCCTTTTCTTTGTCTTACTTAAAATGTTTTATAGAGAAATATTTTATGATGTGTAATAAGTAATGATATAAAAGGTATGATGACACTCATAGAATGATGATACGATGTTTTGATGATAAAATTGTGGTAATAGTAGTGGTTGAAGGGCCAGCGAGAGGTGGTGAAGGTAGGGGTGGGGGGTAGCAACAATGATGATGATAGGTGGTGATGGCTGCATAAAAACAAAGTTGGTGGTAGTTGTTGAAATTGTTGGGTAATATTATTACTAAATTATTATTTGTAAAATATTTTTTAGAAATTTTATAAGTTGAAAATTAATATTTTTTAACGAATAAAATAAATTTAAAGATTAATTATAAAATATTTAAGGTGAGACAATTTTCCAATACAGTATCTTGTAAAAAATAAACACAAAATAAAAAAAATATTTTAGCCAAAACAATCGCATCCTTAAATCCCTAATTCTTTCCTTAATCAAATATATATGGGGTAGAAGATATTCTGAAGAAATGCATATGGTGCATACTGAATAATGGACCATTAAGAACATTAAAAAAAAACTCCATATATAATTAATGTTTTAAACTATGAATATAAGTGGTAATATAGAATATACATAGACCATCGCTGCCTGAACTCATCTTCTTGGTCAATGCTCTTTTTTCACGCATAGTAAATTCACAAAGGCATCTGTAAAAATTGCCTTTTACTGCTTGTTCTGTTCATTAACTGTCTTCCACTCAAACAATGTTTGTCTGTCTTTATCTCTCAGGGGAAAAAGAAATGGCCATCTCCATAAAGAAACATGAAGCGTCAGTTTCACTGTTTACTCAAAGCTTTTATTTGGAATGAGAAACTAGCTGGTGATTAGTAGCATATGGTCTTCTGGCCAGAGGCCACTCAATAATTCCTCCTTTAAAAGGAGAGAAAACGAATGGAAATGGAGAGTTCAGAGAATGTAAGTGGAGGGTGGGAATTGGGCAATCATATCATGCTTTAAGTTTGACATTCATGATCATGTCTAAAGACTTTCAGTTTTTATCTGAAAAGATGGAAAGAAACCCTAGAAATGGGTGAAAATAGTAACCCATCTAGCCATTAGCATAGGCAGAGGGGGGAAAGAGAAGAATTTTCGGTTAAAGATTGCTTTGGGATCGTTCTCTAATGCGTTTCACTGTCATGCCTCGATTTTGTTTCCCTTCTTCATGTGCAAGCTTTTCTTTTCTTTTCTTTCCTTTTTACGTTAATGCTGTGTTCTTTTTCTCCTTGCCTCCTTTTGTTCCCGCTTTGGGTAAATGGTTATGACTGTATGTAAGATAAGTAATTCGGAGACCAGAGAGAGGAAGGAGATCCGAACATATATATATACAAACAAGTTGATTCTCCGTCGATAAGGACTTGGACTATATTCGAATTGTGGGGAACAATTGAGATGCTAATGTTACCACTCACAGGCAGATTATGGGATAGATTCAAATTAGTGGTCCCGGAAGTTCTGCAACTTAATCATATTAACCCCTCTATTCCTATTTTGGCTGTACAAGGCCTTATACTCCTAGTTGTGCTCCTACATGCATGGTCTTGCCATCCATATCCACCATTGATGTTTCGAGAAGCCTCCTAGCTGTGTTACCTTCACCACATTGACAGAATTAGATATTGTTTAATTTTTAATAAAAAGATATTATTTTAATGCATTTTTAAACCTTTTATTTATGTCTCATGTAGATGGTTTGTAGAAAAAATTTAATCTTTTTTTCCATTGGATGTTTATTAAAATAAAAATATATTGATTCATTAAAGGAAGATTTTACAATGCATAAGAAATAACTAGTGGCATTCATGCAGTTTATCTTCAATTAAAGCTTACTAGATTCGAAAAACTGCATCAAATTATTTTGAGCTCCTTATCTGCGTAAATTACAGAATTCCATTCACTTCCAGACTTAATCTCTACATTAATATCAGAAACAATAAATCCCAGGGATATATATAAACCAGAACCCATCATCGTTATTGAAAAATAAATCAAATGAAAAGGGAAATAGATGTAATAGTGGCTAATGTTGCATGGATTTTTTGCATCTGGTTTTGAGATTATAGACTGACAAAGAAGCAGGTAGAGGAGTTGTTACAAGGTCTAACACATGTTAACGAGAAGACCTCATCACTGGGATCGATCCATAATTGAAATTATAAGGTCTTGACTCTTGAGTAATTAAGATTAAAGGAGCTAATGTGATTACTTTTTGAAACTAGAGGGGCTACAAAGAGGAATTTGCTCTTAAATTTCTACTCTTATTTCTCGAAATTCCTTTGAAGAGGATGTAATCTACCTTGCTCGGAACATTATACTGGGTATAAAGTTTTGTGGTTTCTCGTCTCTATCCTCCACGGATTTGGTCCCAATTCTCTGCAGGCCTGCCAATTTTCTCTTCTGATTTTAGCTTGAACTTTTCCTTGCGCAGAGTTTTACATATTTGAATAACTAAGGCTCAATCAACATTATCTTTTCGGTCACTTGAGAGGCTCAAAGGCCCAGAAAACAAACCTAACTTTCACGGTCGCGGACTGGAATAAGCCCCTCGAAGATCCCTGTCAGTGCCTGCGGAGGTTGAGGATAGAACTAGACAGCGTGGCTGCATCCTTTTATTTTATTTTTCAACCTGAAAATAATTTTAGAAGATGACTGTGTTTTAAAATAAACAAAAGAAATTTGATAATCAAATTAATTTGATAATATAATTAAAAAAAGGCAACAATAACAAAAAATAAATTAAAAAAAATATTGTCTTGAGTAAAACTAGATTAATACACGAAACTCAAGATCTAACACATGAGTTTAGGATAATTCTGTAAAGGAACTATATGAATAAAAATTAATTATAAAAAAATTCAAAAAAATTTAAGTCAAGTTGATCAAATCTTTTAAATACATGACTTGAAAGTATAACAAAATTTTAATCTATAAAATAACAAAGGATGAAATTAAGAAATAAAGTTTTAATAATAAAATATTAAAAAT
This sequence comes from Populus ilicifolia, assembly GCA_015708895.1. Lineage (NCBI taxonomy): Eukaryota > Viridiplantae > Streptophyta > Magnoliopsida > Malpighiales > Salicaceae > Populus > Populus ilicifolia. The sequence continues at coordinate 380,595 of SRLM01000287.1, read as the reverse complement.
AAAACAAATAATAATTAAAAGATTAAAAATAAAATCTGATTAAAAAGATACAAAAAATGAATTAAAATATTGAGGGGTGCGGTTGAAAAAAATTCAATTAAGAGATTGATGTAAAATATGGAGGGATACAATTGAAAAGATAATTTAATTAAAAAATTAAAAAAAATAAAAATAAAAATCAAATCTAAAATGTGGAAAAAACAAAGAAGGATTAAATTATAAGAGAACTCTAATTTTATGAATGGTTTAAAAAATAATAAAAAATAAAGATCAAATATAAAAAAAAAAATTGAAGGGCCACTTTGAGAATGTGCACTAGTTGGCTTTGAAACGGANGGGGGGGGGGGGATGATCACGAGTGTAAAGGCTGACATGTTTTTGCCACACCCATCATTCAAAAAATAGAGGTAATGTCATGAGAATTAAAATGTTGTCGTGGATGCCAAAGTTTGGACATTTAATGAAATTATATACTTGTCTGAAAATCATAAAAGAACCCACATGTATGCGCTTCAGCACCACGTGCAACTGAGTATTTCAAATTAAATGATATTTAATTTATGTAAACATGCCAAATGTCCATATTCAAACTCAACAATTACAACAAAAAATGAGTAGACAAAAAGAACCCTTAACACAAGACAAAGATAATTATGATTCAAGGGCATTATGGTAATCTCACCATGCAAGTAAAATGAAAGATCAATAGTGCCCCGCCCATAAGTGTTTTAATTTTTACCTCGAAGCGCATATCAATATTTTCACCATGTAAATAACAACAAAAATACTGTTATATTCCCACTTCCACTATTAATTGTGTTATGTTTATAGAGGTAAAAATGTTATTTTATTATTCTAATCCAAGATTATAATAAATCTACGTGTACAATAACAATCATTAGAAGAAAAAATAAAGAACATGGGATTTCAAAAGATTGAACTAGTGGTTCTTCAGAATTTTTTCCAAGTTCATGTTTTGGAGTCAAGTATTTAAAGAAGTGATTTTAATATATATATGTGTGTGTGTGTGTGGCAAGGTAGATGTATTTTTAAAATCGTTTGAAGATCTTACAGCTACCTTCTTAGGAAAATGATCACAAAATAATAGGAGAGTACTGTTATTTTTTAAGATCTTGCAGCTTATTTTCTTCCTTATTAACCAGTGACAATGTCATCGATGATTGAACTGCATGTGAACCAGACTAGCCCAGCTATCCAAGGCACCTTTGGACTTATTTGTTTATTTTTTTTCAATTCCCCCTCTTTTTATCATTTTTCTTTTTTTTTTCTTAATTGCATTATTTTTTTCTTTTAATTGCATTTCTTTAATTTTTAATTTGCTCAACACTGCATCGCATATATATTAAGAGGTATAATCCTAGATTGCAGTCCTTAACGATAGATGTTGCGATGCTTTTCTCACGTCTTCATGCAAATTGCCATGGTTCTTGGTTATATAAATATTTATTATCTCTCGGACAAGGATAAGGGGAAGAGAAAAAGGCTCATGATTTCCTTTTCATCTTCAAACTTCAAGCGAACACACCCTCTCCGCAACACATCCGCGAAGCTTCTAACTCTTGCTTTGTTCCTCTCATTAATTATTAGAGGGTCTTTGTTAAGGCTCTAGACCCGGGAAGATCAACAAAAGCATATTGTCTAGCATACGAAAAGCATATTGTCTAGAATTTGACAGCAATCAACAGCGGCAGTCTTGCATAAACAACAATGAATTCGGCAAACAACATGTAATGGTTTGTGTGATTCGTTAAGCCTGCGACTTGACATGGACATAAGAGTTTAGGTTATGAACCTTCTAAGTCAGCAGCTGACACAACAGAATAAGCAGTTGGGATTGTCATGTGAATAGACAGAATGTGGCTGTATCATGGGGGAAAATGTGGGGAAGTGGCAGCTGAGTGGGGAAAGAAGTGCTCTACTATGTAAGCCACTAAGTTCATGGGAGAGCAAGTGCTCCACTATGCCCCGAAAATGAGAAATCATGGAGATCATGGGAAGTAAGTGCCCCACTATGGCCTGAAAAATAGGGATTATGGATGAGTCTAGCAACTTACACTTGCCTATAAATAGGTTGCCAAGCCTCTGCTGTGTAGGATGCGATTTTGTGCATGGCACACACACTTGTATTGTGTAATTCTTTGTTGATGAGATAAATAAAGGTTGAGAGATATTCTTGTAAACTTGTGTGCTTGCTTGTGTTTGTTTTTTGTTTACGACTTGAAAATTGTGGGAACTTTGTTGGGTGAGCGAAACACATAGTCGTAGGAAACACAAGCAAAAAAAAAAGGTAAGGCTGAGTTTAGTTGTGACTAGATTGCCGCATGGATTGAATTTCATTGTGAAAAATTTAACCCGTGACAGTGTCCATGGCCCATAAAAAGACTTGTTTTACAAATTCCCAGTCCTTACACACTCCCCAGCACTGAATTACTATCGCCCACCTCATCTTCAATCTGGGATCGAGCTCGTCTTCCTTTGTAGATCTAGAACATGATCAGCTATTGTAGAGAGAGCATTTACGTTGACAATAATGGTGGGGCAGCTTCTTAAAAGGCTAGCGGGTTTAAATTTTTAACTGAGGAGATGCTTCAACTTTAGGGGACCAGGCATCAAATGATAACCTTGTGAAAATCTTCTGGTAACTAAAGCGAAAGATGCCTTTTCACCTCATCAAAGATCCACACGATGACACCTCTATCAAATATTCATTACCAATTATATGCTCTATGTGTTCCATAATCCATGGAGAGCCCCTGCAAGACTACAGGGAAAGGGGGGGAAGACCACTTCCTCAGTACTGGATAAGAGGTAGATTCCAGTAAGAAATAACCACTAGCTCGAGGCGCAACTGAATTGGGTTCCTGTCTGAACAAAGCACATGCCCAGCACCCTTAATAATCTAAAGTTTTTAACTAAAAGCGTTGTATATATTTACAAGAAAAAATACAATTGTTAAAGCAAGTACAAAAAAAAATACTTATATTTAATTTGATTGGAAGCCAATAAAATCATAAATATGATAAAATTATGTTCCAAATATATTTAAACATTTTAAGGATAAACAACAAATCTTAATTAAAATTTCATAAACCATTTATTATTAGTGTTTTTTTTTTCAAATCAAATGCATAATAATTGAAAAATAAATTAGAAAAATAAAAAAAATTATGATAGTACTTAAAAATCATGTAATAATTGAAGAGTTAATGAATCCATTAATTTTTTTTATAAAATATAAAAAAAAAGAAAAGAAAAAAAAACTAACTAGTTCAAGTATGTTTAATAGTTAGATCCACATGCCTAACCGGTTTAATTTATTTTAATACTCTATAAGATCTAAGAAAATCAATACCTACCCCCAATCTCTTGAAACCATAACCCTTGGGTTTCTACACATGTCTCAGCAACTTGAATTTATTATTAATTAATTGATTAAAAAAATATTAAGAAGCTCTACTTTTTATATTAATAAATCACTTGAATTTATTATTAATTAATTGATTAAAAAAATATTAAGAAGCTCTACTGTTTATATTAATAAATCACCATGAAATTAACATTAGTGTTGCAGGCACGGTGTTCTTTGATGTCACCGGGAACACGGCACATTGATATCTTTCTTGGTTTTGAATGCCTTTGGGTAAAAAGAAGAAGTTGGCGTCAAGATATTATATTTTGCTCGATCTCGCCATTATCGACAATGGCTCTTTCTGTGATACCATACCACAAAACCAATCCTGCAGTTTCCATCATATGTGGTTTCACTCAACTTATCTTCATTTTTTGTCGTATTTTACTCTAACCAGGTGGGACTTCGTCCACCATTCAAGCTCCTTCAAGCAAGTTCTATTCCAAAACTTTTTGCTTGTCCACGATAGCAATCTCCATGATTCACTGAAAAAGGCTCGAACCAGCAAACAAGTGTTGGATCATCACACATCTGTTCATAAAGGGGATTTTTAGAAATCTTGGGTAGAGAAGAGGATAGAATAGCTAGACAAGAAGAATAATTGGGCCCCAACTATATCTTATTCAAATCCTGCCTCCACCTACATATGTATATCTTGATTTAAGAATTTTGCTTTTGAACTCGTGATGCTTTCCGACTAAACAAGGCGTTGGTATCCTTAAATTAACTACATGTTTTGATGGTAACAATATCCTTCCTTGGCAACTCTACGCGGCTGATTTATTGTACATGCATGGGCTGGGCACTGGTTATTTAATTAGGTTCTTCTAGCTGGAGAATACTAGAGTGAAACATGTGAAGAAACCCTAAGCCATAAAAGTGGAAACGGTAATAAAACTTGTTTTTAGTTCATTAAATACTTGAGATGTCCCTTTTACAGCTAAATTCTTCTAAGATTGTGTTTTGGGCCTTTTCTAGTATATGCATGACAACTAGTTACCTTCTTTTTTTCTTTTTTTTTGAATTTTTTTTTGGGGGGGGGGGATTTTGATTTTTTTGTTTAAAATTAATTTTAAAAAATAAAAAATATTATTTTAATATATTTTCAATTAAAAAATATTTTAAGAAAAACAGCCGACACGATATAGACAGCTAAATAATTCCTGTTCAAAATGCTCATGAAGAATGTCTTCAGTTACTTGTTACCATGCCTCCAGAAAGTGCATTATAGTTTTGCATTTTCTCAGTGCCGACATCATGAAACGACATAGTTTGTGTCTATTATCGCAATATGCAAGTACTGATGGAAAAATGATACGCATTAACTTTTATCTCATCCGTTCTCTACTGTCCTGGCGCTTGCGAGGCGTCGAGTGTATTGAAAAGAAAATGTAATTTTAAGTTTAATTATAAAATAATAGTTATAAAGTTAGCATTCACCATCTAATATTATAATTATTAAAAATATATAATAATTTACAAGAACTCAAATAAAAAACTAACTGTATAAAGAAAAAATATATCATCTTTATCTAAAATAAATTATATTATTATTTCATTGTTTTTTAAAATTTTATTTTTATTTATTGGTCTTTAACAAGGTACAAAACAAATGTCTATTTATAATAAAATATTTATTTTATTAAATTAAATCTTAATATTTATAAAATATAAATTTTAGTATTATATTTATTTATTATTATTATTATTTGAGGATATACTCTATAATATAGTTTAATGGATAATTATAAATTAATTATGATATTTATTTTACATTTTAAAACATGAAAAAGATGAAAGTTTTTGTATTTTTTATGAAAATATATTTAAAAAAATTTTAGAATTTAATCGTGCGCATGAAAATAAAATACTTTTTTAAATAAAAATTTATTTTCAAATTCTTGATTTTTTTAAGGTTTTCCAAGGATATTGAATATTCATAATACTGAACTTATATCTTATAACATAAATATATAGTTTAATATTATATAAAATTATTAAAAAAAACATGTTGGGAGCTTATAAATATTTTTAAAATACCCTTTGAAGAAATTATTTTTTTTAATATTATTATTTCATTTTATTATTAAATATATTAGATTTAACGGACCCAATTATTTAGGATGTGCAAGAACGGGTGTAGCCATCTCAATCAAGTTAGGCTGGCAAGTGGCCCAGCATATTCTACCCATTTTTATTTTTTTTCTGTGTTGTGCTTAGCAAAAAATGTCCAACCTGTCTTTTTCTTAATTTAAAAGGATGAGAGGCAACAACATAACATATGAGTCAATTTACGTCCCACATACCTCATTTAGAGGGGAAAAAACAGGGATGAGTATAGGTTATTGAAGGAAGAATATTACCTATTGCAAGGGTTGTATGTTTTTTTTTCTTAGATTAACATGGTTGTCCAAACCAGCTTGTGCGCACCATGACTAATCTTACGAGCCCTGAAGTTAACGATCATGTAAACCTCCAGTGGCTATCATATGAGCAACCAAGGACTCGAACCTGAGACCACAGAGGAAGCAAACTCCTTAATCTCAAATACTTACCACTTGGTCACCACCTAGATGGTTGCAAGGATTGTATGTTGGTTGTACATGGTGGTGGTGGTGACTATCAACTAGAGGAGGAACTACTAGTTATAGTGGCGTAAAGGTGGGGGAAACACTGATAAATAAAAATAGGTAGAGAGGCTGATTTTTTTTAAAAAAATTGATTTTTGATTTTTGATTTCTGATTTCTTGATACTTAATGCATAGAATTTATTTTTATTTATAAAAGGTGAAAGATGGATATTTTAAATTGTTAAAATAACTATAAAAAAGTTAATTATTTTAGAGCAATGACTATATTGTCAATCAACCAAAACCAACATACCGTAATTATAATTGTATAAGTTTTTTTAGATTTAATTGAGAGTTGAAACATTAGATACACTTAAAAATAACTATTTAAGCAGTCTTTTGAGTAAAACTTAAAAAGAAGATGAAAAGTAACTTCAAAAAAGTGTTATTTTCATAAAGTTTAATTTAGTTTTTTAATTTTTATTTTCATTCAATTATACCCTGATTGGCTTTAAACTTTTAATTTTATATAATTTTATCTTTACCAAACTTCAACATCATCCTTGCATTTTAGAGCCTTTTTTATTTTCATTATTAATCTTGAATTTATGTAATTTGACTCTTAAATGATTATTAAATTTTCAGTTATTTTTAATTTCACCCCTGATTTCAATCATTTAAGCTTTCATAATTTGACATTTTTTACAGAAAGGTCATTAGCTATGATTTTTATCAATTTGATTCCTGATTGATTCTAAATTTTTTATTTTCTTGTAATTTTATTATTTATTCAATCAATTATCTTGTTAAAAATTAAATTTGGTTTTTAAAAATTTTAATTTTCTCAGTTAAACTCAAATTGGGCTCCCAAACTTATTGTTTTCATAAATTAAACCCCTAATAAAATTAATTTGACTTATTTAAAATATAATTAAATACTTGCACCAAATTAAATCCTTTAACTAGACTCAAATTAATTCTTGAACATAATTAAACTTTTAATTTGATCAATGATTAAATCAAATTGACCTATTAAAAATCTAATTATGTTCATGGACTTAATTTTTATGTAGATTTATCCAACAATTATTTAATTTGACCTTAAATCTGCATTATCTCTGCAATCTTGAATACATTAGAGTATGATTAAACTTCTAGTTTAATCCAAAATTCCAACTTAATTTTTTTATATATTTGAAATTCTTTCATCTTCTGTTTTTTAAATATCAGTCTTCTTACTATTACTATGTATTATTTATTTTAAAATAAAATTTTAAAAAAACTTAAAAATAAATTATGATGTCGATGATGGATCCAATTTGTTGTTGTTTTCATCATTGTAAACCCAAGCCTGAAAACTAATTTGTTTGAGTTATATCATTTTATGTATTTTCCTTCTTTTTTTCTAAAAAACAAATTAGGCTAGTTGTATGATTTTTGTATCTTACCCTCCAGCATAATCAATAAAAAAAATTCCCTTGGATTCACAAATAAAATGCTTACATTATCGGTAATCTAATAAATTATATTCCTATACATATTGATCAATACTCTTAGCATTAGAATTTTTTTTCTCTAATTTCAAGATAGTTAATTTAGAGTAGTGTAGAGTGGATCATTCATTTTCAATCTGTGTTGTTTAATAATAATTATAGTTGAAGATATCCATTCCATGTAGCTAGATAGCATTAATTGACATCGTACAAATAATTTAGTTATTACATTTTAAAATGTTCATTAAAATTAATGACCGAGTTTTTATTTTTGATGAGCTTAGCGGAATCCAAGTGATTATTGAATCAATTTCAGGATTCAAACCCTTGATCCGGATGACCTTTAATTTTCAATTTAAAATTTACAAAAAACCATAATAAAACCGATTTTCTCGAGCAGTTGGATTTTTTTTAGAATAATTTAAAAGAAAACTTTTTAGATTAAGATTTATAGAAACTGTTTATGAGTGGTAGTTGAATGTAAATTACATGAATAATAAATAATTGATATTTAAAAAAGATTGATTGCAGTATTTAGCAATGGTAAAATCAACAAAAAAGTATACGGAAAATCAAAGTTGATTCCATATTTTTTCATGGATAATATAAAGATGATTTAAAAAAAAAAAAGAGACAAGCAAAATGATAGTACATGTTAATAAAATGCAAATCTGGACAGCAAAATGATATTTTCGCACAAAAAACAACTTAATTATTCTTATAAAGTAAAAAAAAATATAGTTTAGTTTCTGGGACTTTTTAGTTTTTTCATTTCTTTTTAAATAATCAAATAATTATTTTTTTATATTTTTAATTTTTTTTGGTTATCATCACCTGGATTGAAGGTGATTTAATATTTTATTGAATATAAAAACTATTATAAAAAAAATAATTGACATGTATAGCGCGTGCATTAATGAATAGGTCGTGCTAGAAGACATCAACGGCATACGTAGCATTCACGGTGGTCAAACGCTAATTCCAAAGCAGAATTGGAATTCCATTGGTATGTTCTTTATGCCTCGGTAATGCGTGTAACCAAATGATCTATAGTTTGGCCCCGACAGTCTATTTTTTTAATTTTCTTTCTCCTCCTCAATTTTCACGTCAAATCTTCGTATTTTCAAAACAATACTTATTCTTTTAATTACTACTTCTTCTTCTTTCTTTCTTTTATCTTTCTCTTGATTTATTTAATTTTTTAACTTTTTCCTCATTTGTTTTATTTTATTTTTTATTTATACCATATCCTATCCTTAATTTTTTTTAAATTTTACTTTTGTTTGCATTTTCTTAATTTATTTCTTTCTCAATCTTGTCCCTTATTGTTTTATTTTATTTTATTTGTATATTATATTTTATTTTTTTATTACTATTTGCTTTGCTTTTTAATTTTGGGTGATTTTGAATTTTGCTTCGTGATTTTCTTGATCTTGCATTTTATAGGATACTTGGTCTCATAACTCAAATTACGGGTTTTAAAGATTAATCTAATTTTAATTTTATCTTTTTAAAGTTGTTTTAAAAAAATTAATTTTTAATTTTAATTTTAACATTTAATATTATATTATTAAGTCCTCAGCTTTATAAGTTTTGTTTTTTTTTTTGTAAAATTATTTCGATCTTATATTTTAAGTCGCAGGTTACTCAAATTAATCCATGTTAGTTAAGGTTTTTTTTAGTTTTTTATTTATTATTGGCTTTTTTTATAATTATATTATTAAATTAACTAAGTTTATTAAACTTATTTAAATAATTGATTCGGTCTCAATTTTTTATTGCTTGTTTAAAATGCAATCATTATTTGAATTTTTTTTTATATTAGAAAATATTTAATTTGATCTACAGCACATAAACCTCTCCAGTCCACACCATATTTCAAACATGACCTATATATCAAAATACTTTCAGAGCTTGTCACTTCATTGTTTCCGTGTGTTAGCTTGTCATGCGCGGTGCATTAATGAACTAATACATTAACAATAAACTAAAACTGCTCGATGATTCACTGTATAAATTTATAGTGAAATGCTGAGCAGTTTTCTTTTTTTTTTTCATTTTTTTCATTTTTTTCTATTTTTATTTTTTTCATTTTCTATGCCTTTATGGGTATTTTTTTTCTTTTGTCTTTGTATTTTTCTTTTAATAATTTTTTTTTGTTTAATTTAGTTTGTTAATGTTAATTTTTTTTATTTCATTACCAAACTTTCATAACATGGATTCTTAGTTTGATGGGTTAACCTTGTTTGACAAGTTAATCTGAATTTTTTTTCTTTTTATTTAATAACATATACTAAAACTGTTTAGTCTTTCACTGTGCAGTCCACAATGAAATGCTAAGCTATTTTTTTATTTTATTTTATTTTTTACTTTTTATGTCTTTATGGGTTTTTTTGTGTGTTTTTTCTTTTAATGAATTTTTTTTATTTTAGTTTGTTAATGTTAATTTATTTTTTTAGTTATCAGACTTTCATGGCACGGATTCCAAGTTTGATGAGTAAACTTGGATTATTTTTTTTGCTTTTTTTAAAATTTGACGAGTTAACCAAGAATTTTTTTTTTTGCTTTTTTTCTTTTTAGTTAATTTTTTTAATTTAATTTTTTAATGTTAAATTTATTTATATTTAATTATCAGACTTTCATGACACGTATCCTACGCTTGACAAGTTAATCTATCAATTTTTTTCTATTTAGTTATCAAACTTTCATGATGCAAATCTCATGTTTGACCGGTTAATCTGGTTTGAAGGATTAACCCAGTTAATTCAGATCTTTTTCTTTTTCTTCATTAGTTTTTTTCTTCATGTTGGTTTTTTTTAATTAATCCATTTAATTATCATACTTTTATGACACGATCTTACAGTCAAACCCACATTCAAGACTCTTAGGTCCGGTGTTGTAACCAGACTCATTTAAACTTGAGTTATGTAAGTTTAATATTATTATTAATATTATAAATATTACTCTTTGGTCAAGCATTACACCTAAACCAAAGGTTCTTGAACATATCTTTGCAAAAAGACCCAATACTATTGGATAATAATTTTTTTTGATATTTTTTATGCATGAAAAAAATAACCCGTGGCGTGTCTTTTTTTTTCTTTTCCTTTTTAAGCCTTTTTACTGCGGATTGCACAATACAGTTCACAGTGAAAAAGCTGGTGTCTTTAGTTTTTTTTATCTTTTTTTTTAATTATTTTTTAATTTAGTTTCTTAATATTAAATTTTTTTATATTTAATTATCAGACTTTCATGACATGAATCTCAGGTTTGACGGATTAACCCATTTTATTCAGATTTTTTTTTCTTCATTAGTTTTTTTTTCCTGTAGGTTTTTTTCTCTTTGTTTTTTTCTTTTTAATTAATCTTTTTTTTTAATTTTTTTAATAATAAATTATTTTTCTATTTAGTTATCACACTTTCATGACACGAATTTCAGGTTTGATGGGTTAACTTGATTTGACGGGTTAACTAGGTTAATTCAGATTTTTCTTTTCTCATTAGTTTTGTTCTTCTGATTTCATCTTTTAATATTGTATGCAGTCTACAGTAAAAAAACTAAAGTTTCTAGTTTTTTTTATGTCTTTCATTGTGGATTACACAGTACAGTCCACGATAAAAAGACTGATGCTTTTTTTATTTTTACTTAATTTTTTAATTTATTTTATTGATATTAATTTTTTTCTATTTAGTTATCAGACTTTCATGACACGGATCTTAGATTTGACGAGTTGACCCAGTTAATTTAGATTTTGTTTTCTTTTTCTTCATTAATTTTTTTTTCTTCTTATAAGTTTTTTCTTTTATTGTTTCTTTTTATTTAATATTTTTTATTTGATTTAGTTCATCAATATTATTTTTTTTGTATTTAGTTATCAACTGATACCTTTAGTTTTTTTTTTGTTGCTGTTTTTATGCCTTTAACTGTGGACTGCACACTGGACTACCGTGAAAAAGCTAATGTCTTTTTGTTTGTTTTTTTTCTTTTTAATTAATTTTTTTTGTTTAATTTAGTTTGTTAATGTTCAATTTTTTTCTATTTTGTTATCAAATTTTCATGACATAGATCCTAAGTTTGACGGGTTAACCCAGTTAATTTTGTATTAACCCGTCAATTTTTTTTTCTATTTAGTTATCAAACTTTCACGACATGAATTTAAGGTTTGACGGGTTAACTTGATTTGAAGGGTTAATCCAGTTAATTCATTTTTTTTCTTTTTCTTCATTGATTTTTTTCTACCTTTTGGTTTTTTTTAATTAATATATTTAATTATCATATTTTAATGACATGACTTTGTAGTCAGACTCACATCCAAGACTATTGGGTATGGTATTACAGTTAAACCCACTTAAACTTGGATCATGCAAGTTTAATATTATTATTAATATTATAAATATTACTCTTGAGTTAGGCATTATAACTATATCAAAGATTCTTGGGTGTAGCTTTACAAAAAAATTTAATATTTTTATGCAAAAATTATTGACCCGCGGCATCACGCAAGTCATGTAACCAGTAAACAATCTATTTAGACTAAGGTACATACAAACTTTACATGGATTTAAAAAAAAAAATTAAAGATAAGTTTAACAGAGGTAGTAGGTGGTAATCAATCAATTTCACGTCCCGGAAGTAATGCATATCATTAGATTTAATACTACAAAAGTGGAGTCGTCTTAGCTTAGAAGTAGAGTGCATGGCTTTTAACCATATATTCGTGTAATATCCCATGATGCTTGACCAGTCCGGAAATAAAATTTCTTGAATAATTAGTTAGTTTGTTGGTTTTAATAATTTTTTTATTTTTTAATTAAGATAATTAATAACTTATATTTGGTAGCTGGTTGATCAAAGTTGTTTGTGATTAATATTTGTAAAATATCTTTTTAAATGAAGATAAACTCCTCAACACTTAAATAAATATTTTTTTTTTAAAAAAAATATAAAAATATTTTATAAAGAGATACTTTGAAAATATAAATATAGTAGAGAATCAGAGATTGTTAACTTTTGCTATGAAGCTCTCATAATGTATTTATAATTTATAAAAAAAAGATATGCATTATAATCATCTTGATATCATTTAATGATAAATAAATATTTCTTACCTAATAGGAAAATGATAGGTCTTTAAAGAAGTTTTATACACTTAAAAAGATACAGAAAATTTATCAAGTGTAGCTAAATCTATAAAAACCAAGTTTTTTTTATATATATAGATTAGACCCAACGAAGATCGATCCTTTTCCTGAATATATCAACAAAGAATGATTATTATCTTGAATTTGATATATTATCAAATCCAAGCGTTTTGAGTCTAATACTCATTTAAAACCTATGCTACTCAAGTTCAAGTGCATTGGACTTAACACACATATCAGGCCTATAATATCTTGGACTTGAGGTAATGTCAAATCCAAATATCTTGAGTTTGTCACCCATATATTTTAAAAAATAAATAAAAATTGAAAAAACTTAATAAAATTGATTGAACATCAACCTAAACATTATAACACCAGAGTAAACTAAATTTATTGGGATGGCGTTTGTAGTAAAACCCATATAAGTTTTTACAAAAGAAAAGGAGATGAAGTAGATTTTAATAAAAAATTATAATTTTTACACACATTTAAATATGCTTCCACCATATTTTACCTTCAAACTAAATCATAGAATATATATTAAAGAACAAAGGCAATACATTGTAGAAATAGGCTATCTTTATTTCTTGAAAAATGATTTATATGATAATATTTTTTAAAATTTCATATATTTATTAGCCATTAGAAAAATTGATCAACGAAAAATACTTTCTAGTCAAAGGAAAATTTAGCTTGATTAGCAAGAAAGTCTTTTCCTGAAAAATTTAGGCAAAATACACTTTCTAGAAGTTGTGAATAATTTAGAAATATTATATTATTTGTTGATTATATCAAATTTAATCCTCAAACTTTTGATTGCTATATATATTTTGTTTTGAATATTTATTTTTTAATTTCATCTCTTAAAATTTATTTTTTTTATTAACTTTGGTCCTTATTTTTATAACTGTTATTTTTTTTCTTGTCATTCTTTTATTGAACTTCTTTATCTATCAAATTTGATTCTCATTCTTTTTATTGTTATTTATTTTATTTGAAATAATTTATGAAATATTAATATTATTATTTTAATTCTTTATTTTTTATTTTTTATGTTTTTGATTTGATCTCTATTATTTTTATCATTATTTATTTTATCTGAGATAATTTATAAAATTATATATTTTTTAATTTTATTCTCATTCAACTTTTTAATTTGTAAGATTTGTTTCTTATTATTTTAATAAACTTGTAAAAAATAAAATATTAATAAGTTATTTTTTAGTTTTTTTGATGATATAATTAAATACTGAAAAATATTTTTTAATTTATTTTTTATTATATTATTAAATATTAAAAAATAATTTATTTTTTAAAAATTTATTTAAAAAAATTAGTTTTCAATAAATAAACCTGGCGTATCGTGCATTCAGTAAGTTAACGAAGAAGTCTAGCATGAGATTCCTCGGTGAGTGCAAAGCCCTGTTCTTCCTGGAGATCTTTTGTTTCCTCTGATCACCGTCCAAATATCTATGAATGCTCTGTTATTGGGATATGTAACTTACGTGTTACTTTTTGTGCATGCCCACACGAATGAGCTCTTATTTTGTTTTCGGTCACATTATATCGACTAGCCCCCACCCCCTCCTTTTTTTTTTATTTAAATAGCACGCATCGCTTGCTGTTGCAAATGGTGAGTCACCTGATTTATTGGATTTAGAGTTTGAGATTGGAACTGTGATGGATTATTAAAGTATTTTTTATTTTAAAAATATTAAAATAATATTTTTTTATTTTTTTATATTAATACATCAAAATAATATAAAAATATCAACAAATTTTTAATTTAAATTAAAAAAATATTTTTAAAATACAAAACACAATAAATTATTGTAATGATTGCAAAATTAGGATTTAATTTTTTTTTATTTAAAAACTTATTTTAATTATTTTTTATCCAAAACATTTTAGAAATTGTGATAAATCTATTCATAGTTTTAAAAAAACTCTATTCATAGTTTTAAAAAAACTTAAAAACTATCCCAAAATCTAGAATTTACCCAGGTTTAGATATGTTTTTCACAAACTTTAAACAAAAAAAATACATTTAACATGAACTTTCCCTTATTAAATAAAATAATTTAATATAAATATTAATAATTTTGATGATTTAAATAAGTATTAATGATATATTTTTTTTTACTGTTATAATTTGACAACCTCTCTTAATCAATGACAATAAAATAACATAAACAACCTTTTATGTTAAAATTAAATTGAAAGGTATTGGAATCATATAATTTATGTTATTTTTAAATTTAAAGATTAAAATATTTTATTTTTTTTGAAATTTCTAGCATGCGATCCATGTTTGACATCATTTTTATTATGATCTCTTTTCTTTTAATTTCACAATTAACTAAAAAATAAGAAGCAATTAACCCTGAAAAAGGATTAAATCATCTAAAATAAATCATTGAGCACCAAAATGACTAGTCAAAAAAATTAACATTGTCATTCATAGTAATTTTATGCTGGCATTAACAGTAATGGTTCCTACAATAAAACACTATAGGTGATAAGATGCTCTAACTGCCTGCATAATAACAAAACCCAGAAACCTGTCTAACCACTAATGGGAAGCCTGATTCCTGTAATCCTAACCACTTCCTTTTCTTGGTCACATAAATTTCCCTTCAAGTTCTAAAAAATCTAAAGAACATAACAATTAAAGAAAGAGAAAAAAAGAAAGATAGATCTTGGCAATGATTTCGCTTCACATCCACACCAAAAAAAGAATTTGCTTTAACTATAACCACTCACTCATTCAATCACATAAATATTAATATAATCTCCCTCTTTCTATCCAACGCCAGTGCATTGCTATATATGGAAGAGAGAGGTGTTGTAATGGGAGGTGGAGGAGAATTTGATGAGAGAAAATAATGGATAAAGGGGACCCTACATTCTATATTAACCATCTTTTTCAATATTTATTCTTTTCTTTCTCTTCTTTATTGCTAATATTTGTCTCCTTTGGTTTTTAGTTTTTAAACAGATACTGGGGAGTTGGTTGAGTCACCTAATTGGGGTTCTATCTCAACTTCCCAGATCTGTATTCTCCACCTTTTTATTTTTTAAAAAAATCTTGAAGCTTGTTTCTTTTTTTGATTTTACTTGTCAAATTTCAGATTTTCAGAGAGTTATGGGCCTTTTTATCTAGCCCTTCTTCCAGCTACTGTATTTTTTTTTTCTGGTTTGTATTCTTCTTGGGATTTCCATGTATCAGAAGCCCAAATCAGATCTGAATACCCCCACGAACTTCACTAGCTTTCTCCTTCTTGGCTCATCTAACATCCCATTTCCCTTGTTTATTTATTTATTGACAGCTGTTTAGGTTGTGGGTGCACTGGCGTATATAAAAGATATAAAAAAGGGTTAAGAATTCTAATACTACTTCTGGATTCTCGAGGTGGTTTATATGACAGTTGACATCTCACACAAGTCAAGTTTTTTTTTCTTCTTTTTTTTTTCATTGGGGTGTTCATAGATAGGAGAAAGCTTTTATTTTTGGTTTAATTTAAACTTTTGTATTTTTTTTAAGAGGTGGTCCACTTGTGGGTTTGGTGGGCTTTCTCTATACTAGTAAAACCCTATTTTATGAATTTTATGATAAAAAAATTATTCTTTTTTAAAAGATCTCACTTTGTTAATATCAATATATATATCTTTTCATTTTGTTTTTTTTTTTTAGAGGTGGGCACTGTTGTTGTTGGAAGGATAAAGGAGAGGAGAAGACTTGATTCGTTTCCTTCCCTTCCCTTTCCTCTCTCTTTCTTTATTTAATATTTTTATTACCATTTCTTCTTCCTTTTTTCACTATTGGTCCATTCATTAATCTTCCACTGTTTTATCCAACAGTTTAAGCCAAACTTGAGTTTGATCAGCGATATGAATACCCTTTATCTTCAATGCTACTTTACTTATTCATTACTTGTTTCTCCTTCGTCCTATTGTTAAAATCCCTCCCTCTCAAGCCTTTGCCTTCATAGACAAGTGAAATGAGATTGTTGTCATTCTGGTTCTTGAAGGACTTGCTTCTCTTCTCTTATTTGGGGTCATTAAGGAGTACCCTTTTAAAAGTTTTTCATATTGATAGAATTCCTTTAAAAATAACAATTAAGAATATGAGCCTAGGTTCAAGTGCAAGAGCAGAAAAAGTTCTCTTGATGGTGAAGTTGGAGGGATGTCTGTTTTGGACTTGCCTGAATTGGCCTTGGAATGCATTCTTGAGAAGTTGCCTCCTGCAGGGCTCTGTAACACGGCAGGCGTGTGTACTTTTTTGAGGGAAAGGTGTGTGAGTGATCATTTATGGGAAAAACATATGAAGCAGAAATGGGGTAGGGTTATTGGCCCTGCTGCTTCTAGGGAGTGGCAATGGTATTTGGCTTCGAGAAAGGATTTGGGAAGTTGCAAACAAGGGAATCCAAAAGGTTTTACGAGGCTTCTGTCAATGTTTTGGCCTTCTTCGTGGAGTGCCCCAAAGGCTGATCCTATTAACAATAACAAGCATAGGAGTTCTCTTCCTGTTAATTCAATCATGTCCTGGTACCTTGCTCTTGAGACTGGCAAGTTTTCGTTCCCTGCTCAAGTCTTTAACCGCGAGGTATGGATCATGATCCTCTTTTTTTTTTGTTTACATTAATTAATTTGCTATAATTGAGCTTAAACTTGAGTAGTTTTTACTTCTTTAAGGCTACAAATTCTATAATTATGCTTTTGAGTTAAACACCCTCCAGATGATTGATGTGTTAGGTTTTATGAATTTTCATCCTTGGTAGTAAATGCTACTTATGTTGTATTGCAGAATGGGCATGTCGGATTTATACTATCATGCTATGATGCTAATCTAAGTTATGATCCAGGGACGGATACATTTCAAGTCAGGTAATGAAATTAATTTTTTTTTTGGACCATGATTCTTGATAGATTGTTATGGACATCATAATTACTATTTATAGGGTGTTAAAGATTCTTGAATTAGCTTTTTCTGCAAAAGATGTTGATGTTAAAATAATATTGATATGGTAAGTGGATCTAGTGGATTGAATTTTATATGTTTTGTCTATCTCAGGTACCCACCACATGGGAGGAGAGCAATTGCCATAGAAAGTGGTGTGTCATGGGAAAGGCTTAGAGCACCACCTTTTGATACCTCCGCGCATGATCTACATATCTCTGATTGCTTAAATGATTTACACATTGGAGATCACATTGAGATTCAGTGGAGAAGAAATAAAGAGTTTCCTTATGGTTTGTTCTCCATACCTGAACTTGCTATTAATTAGAATTATTCGATGTTTTATCCAAGTTAGATATATCAATATCAGAGTATTTACTCCATACAATAAGAATTATTCAACCCCAATCTGCTCATTATTGTCGACGAAGAAGAGCTAGAGATAAGTGGATTTCTATTGGTGAGCTTTAAAATCTAGGGGAACTTTTTTATCATAAAAAAAAATACTCTTCTTGTTTGTAGGAACCAAAGACAGCAGAGGTCCTATTTTATATTGAAGTGATTTGCTTTGAATTTTCTATAGAACATGCCTAAATAAACGCATAATTCTTTGTATTACATAGTTAGAAGTGTATGTTGAATATATTCATTAGATTTAAAAAATGATTTAATGTTTGATTAAATATTACCGTGGATATTTGCAGGTTGGTGGTATGGTGTTGTGGGTCACTTGGAGTCATGTGATGGAAATGAAAATTATTGCCGGTGTCATAATAGGGGTGAGTTCATTTCATCTTTTCTTCCCAGCAATTACCATTTTATGCTTAATGTGATTGCCTCGAAGATAAGGTTTCGAGGAATCTTACTTTTATTATGTCTAAAATCATCTTGTTGAACACTAAAAAATAACACAATTTTAGTCCGGTTTCACGTTTGGCAGCATTGGGCGAAACATTTTGAAGAGAGAAAAGAAAGAGAGTTCCAAACTGTGCCAGTACACTAGAATAATATAATCATGTTCGTGAAAAATGCAACGAACATCTTTCCATTGAACTGTGTTTGGCATAAAAATAAAGCTCAGTTTATTTTCACAGTTTGGACCCAGTTTTGGGTTCTGGGCAAGTCCGTTTCTTGAATTCGGTGTTTCAATATGTGGACCACCAAGTTATTCTATTTGATTGGTCCCAGCTACAAATCCCTGTCAAAATGTCACAGCTTCCACCAACATTTTGATAACCTCTCTCTCAGTGGAATATTTATGGCCAACCACATAGAAAGAACTTAATGTCTTTTATAGGCCTCCCTTTGTTAAGTTGGAATCTTTAGCAAAGTGGGGCTGCAATAAATTTCCCATTGTAAGCTTATAATCTCTCATCCAGCTTTCTGCCTTCTTTGCAAGTAAACCACACCACTTGATGGCCCGCTCGTCAAGTTACATCCTCGAAAAGAAACTCTTTTTGGCATGCTAGTTGCAACTTGATAAAGAGAGAATGTTTGTCTCTGTTTGTACTGCAAAAAATGCAGTCTTGTTAAAAATGTGAGGCCAAGTTTTCATTGCATAGATGAATCTTATTCATCTGTTTTGACTCTGGACAAAAGTTGAAGCGCCTCATGTTCTAGCCCTAGGAATTTCTGTTAAATGATGATAGTTTTTCTGTTTGCTCCATGTCTGTGATTGCAAAAGCCAAATTTATTCGTGACTGCGTATATAGGTCATGTAATTATTTTCAAGATTCGAGAAATGATGTCAATACATCTTATTTGCAATCCATGTCTGTGATTGCAAAAGCCAAATGAAGTTTGTCTTTGCTTACGGTCCTTTTAACTCTAATTAACATCAAATTTCTGCGAACAGACACTGTAGTGTTGGAGTTCCACCAGTATACCCCTGGCTCACGATGGAGAAGCACGGCGGTCGACAGGAAAGAGCATCGGGAGGAGGGTGATGAGGCAGATGGATTTTATGGAGGGATCAGAAAGCTATACAACAGTGAAGAGATTTCCAGGTGGAAGAGGTTTTGGCCGACTGAAGTGTTGGAATAGTCATTGTTTGCAACACTAAAGTTCCACGACAGATTCCACGAGTGCAAACATGGAAACCTATAAATCATCCAAGAAATTGATTCTCCAATTGAATTTCTGCCTTGCTAAATTTAGTCTAGAAAAGCAGGAAACAGGAGTTGTAATTTAGCAGCACGAATGCGCTAGCCAGCCATTATTCACATCATGTTTTCCTCGTCTCCACTTCTTACTTTTTTCTAGAGGGGTTGCGTGGCCATTTCACGCCGTCCTGCAAATTATGTAAACATTTACAGTGGTATATAAATTTTTTTATCAAAGCGGGGAAGTAATATTATGAGAACAACTTTTATGTGATGAAGAGCAAGAAACAAGACAAGTATGAGGGGGGGGAGCAAAAAGAAGAAAGCAAGTCCAAAGTGTTCGCAAACAACATGCCATCAAGAAGCCATTAAAGCAATACAAGTCAATGTATTATACAATAGGAATAGGAAGAGAAAAATTGTAAACCATACATTATAGCTACTACCATAATCCCACAATGATACTAGGATGACCTTATAAAATAGCCTGTACAAACAATATGGGTTATTCATTCAACATATTTTGCTCCGTTGCCCATGCACAGAGACAGCTTTGGCTTATAGCGTGTCTGTGTTACCTTGGTGATCTGAGACCCTCCTTTCTCCCCATTGCGGGCAACTAACCCCATGGACTTAAAGCTTAACTTCCTCTTAGTTTCTGGCTTTGAAACTTCAACAGTCTGTTCTGTTTGCTTTCTATGCTCATCGTTTCTCCTCGTAGATAAACCCCTATACAGAAAGTTTTTCATACTCTGCCTCTTGCTTTTTCTCTCACTAGGCTGTCCCTTTTCCTTGGCATTCTTTCCAGCCTTTAGCATGGACCCTTGAAGAGTTGTCTTATCGGGCTTTCGTGGCCACTCTGGGTCTATTTTCATCAATCTAGCTTTTCTTGCAAACAGAACTCCTTTTGACTCAGCTAGCCTTTTTGGACTAGCATTTGTTACATTTGGAATCCATATGCGCGTGGGCAACCCATTGAACTCCAGTTGATTATTCAGATCAGGCCTGATAGGATCCAATTTCTTGCACTGCTTACGCATGCAGTCCATCAATTCACTTCTGGATCGTATAGGCGACATGGACCGGGCCCGTGTATGGTCGATTTTCTGCCATTTTTCCTTTCTTTCTCCCTTGACGGTCTTTAAAGCTACCATGAATGGATCAAAATCATCGTTCCACACATTCCGTCGTGGAAATGAGATTTTAATTTTCGCCATTTGGGACTCAGGGGATGTCGGAGTTGAGCTGTGATTGAGACACGGTGGAGGCTTTAGTGGTATCACCTTACCATCACAAAATAATTCATCCGCAAATGCCATGGCAGGAAGTGATTCCTTGTGTTGGTGCTTTTGTTGCTCTTCCATCGCATCTTCATATCTCATACTACCTCCCGATTCAATATCACCGATGTTGAAACGCCGACTAGTTTCGAATTCAAAGTCATCAAGATTGGAATTTGCATCTTCATATGTTTTTGGTGTGGTGGGCATGGATTCAAGATCATATGTAGCAATGGAGGTCCCTTTGGTAGGGCTGGTAGGTGCACTGTAGAAACACATATTATCGTCTAGGTTGAATCCACTTGGAGTTGTGGGTGCACTCATGAAGAAACAACAATTTGAGATTTCAAGTGCCATGGTTTGTTTTGTATACTGTATAGTATAGAGGCCTTGCCTTGGATATATATGCCAAAGAATTATTTCCTTTTTAACAACAAAGATTGCTTGAAAATGGGATAGAGTACGGAGAGTTTTGCTCCAGAAACAAGGCAGACACTAGATGTTGCATGCATGTGTTCATGAGGGGTTGGGTCTCCTCTAGGTTCCAAAATATCCTTCAAAGATTTTGAACATTAAGGAGAGATTCTCGGTGCCTGTCTCTTCCTATCTACTGCTGAAAGTCCAGTCAATGACAACAATATTATTATTGTTTATAGAATGAGAAGGGCATCATTACGAATTTCTTGCATTATATATGCTCGGTCAACTACTAGATTATACCTAGTCATGACTTCTTACTTGTGTTACGTGACAAAATGTGTGTCTTCATGATTTGTCTTCATGCCTATCCCTGTTCATCAATATGCCTGGTCTTGTAATTTAAATTACAGAATCGTTCAAGTGCCATGATTGATCTGCCGAAAACTCAATATCATAATCGAATCACGGACTAAGATGTGGCTGGAGTGTTGAAAGATAATGAAGATTTTGTTCCCACATGGATTGGTGAACAAAATCTTCTAGCAACAAGAGTGACAAGAAGATAGTCATTAGTTCAAGTCGCTTATCATCAAATCATTCAAGAAATCTGAATCCAAACCATGCGTGCCTTTTTATCCCAGATACACATAATTGAGGAACAAATTTCACGATTGACTATGAGTTATGAAAAAAAAAAAAATCTAAAGGGTGAAAAGCTAAATTAGTGTATAGGGCACAGCTAGGAACTTTTTAGTTATTAAATAAATATATAATTATTTTTTAAAATTAATTATTAACTCATGTACATGAATTTTTAAAATTAATAGTAAAGTTTTAATTCAAATATACTACTTAAAATATTAAAAAATAAATTTAAAAATACATAAAATTAAAAATAAACTCACTATTAAAGTTAAATCTTTCGATGTTTTGTGAAATATAATTAATTTATAATCAAATCTGAATTAATATTGTAATAACTCCTCAACCAGGATAAAATAATAATCTCATGTTAAATGAAAAAAATAAAATAATTAAATTTTTTTCCCTCTCAATTCCTTTTTCCTTTACTTGATTCTTTTTAGATTAATATTTTATAAGTTGGATATTGTAAGTTTACAAAGTTATTTTCTTAGTTTTTTTTATTTTTTTTCTTGAATTGTTTTATATTTTCCTCTCATTTTTCTCTTTGACCTTTTCTTTTTGTTCTTTTCTTATTCTGTTTTTGCCCCTTATCTAGTTGACAACATATAAAAAAAAATTATTTTATTTTTTAATGATAAATAATCATTTTATTTTGATTTGTTAGCACTATTAAGTTTTATTTATCCTAAAATTTTAACAAGATTTTATTCAATATATTTTAAGATTTCTCATAAAATTTCAGTTCAATCTGATAGTTGAATTGAAAATTATATCCAATAATATAAAATTGATCAAATTGTATTTTTTTTATTGAATTTATATATTTCTTTAAAAATTATAAAATTTTAACCTAAGTTAAAAAAATTATATTAGAATACTCCACGCAAATTTTTATAATTTTATGATAACTCAATTGAAAATTACAAAAAAAATACATAAAATTAATTAAAAAATATTAATAAAATAATCTAAGCATTTAACATGCCCCCACCCTTAAATGCATGAGTGTTCTAGTTTCAAATACCAGACTTTTCTAGAGGAGAAGAAAAGCTCTTCTAAAATTAGATGCAGAAATTATCTCATGATTTCGATGCATTAAAACGTGAAAAATGTTATAAAAAAATATGATGACGATGCAATGCTTGATGGGAATAGGAATTAAACTAAATTAACCATAAATACCATATGGTCCCCAATTTTCGATTAAAACTAAAAATAAAAATGGCAGCAATCTTGGTTATGTTGCTGTCAGCCCAACCAGGGTTGCCTATTTTGCAGCCCAATATTTTAATAATAATAAATTAAAACAATTTAAAAGCATGAAAACATAATCTTAAATAAGAAAAATAAATTTTTTAAATATATAATTTCAATCACGTTATTAAAAATCATTATAATCAGCTCTCTCTCCTTAATATACAAGCCACATTCTCAAACACTGTTCTTATCAGCTCTCCCTCCTCTCTCTCACTTGATATATCTTCTTTCTCATTTTCTTTCCTATATATATATATATATATATTTTTTTGACTATCTTACCTATTACACACACATCTAAGCATATACCACCCAGCACACACCACACCATATGACTTACTCTTAGCCACTAATCTATCAATTAAAGACAATAACACCAACTAATAACTCAACTTTTGAAAAACACAATATTTCTCATTATTTTTCTCTCTCCATCATATAAGTTAATATATTTTTTAATATTTATGAATATCACAGCTCTTCAAGTAAGATAAAAAAAAATTAGATATATTCTTATAATATATTTGATATCATATATTACCGCTCCACACAAACATTTTATATTCACGCATTTTTCTTTTTTACACACACATTTCTTTTACATTTGTTAATTCAAGTGTCAAGATCCTGTCCTAATAAAGAACTTGTTTTACAAGTTAATTATTGGCCATAATCAAAGCTATAAAAAAATCAATGTGTTTAAGGTTTTTCAAGTCTTCATCACTATTCATAAACAAGTTGGCATGCTCTTTTTAAAAGGGATTATTGACAAAATGATGCATGTATAATTGACTGATTTAGATAATATTTTTCTTAGAAAATATTCTATGTAAATTTTGTTTTAAAAAGAGATAATTGGTCTTTGAAAAACACTGCAGCTATAAAGATATTTACATTTTTCTTTGGAACAATGTAATGACTCCTTTTTCCTTCACCTAAAAAACTTAATGCTAACTTCCAAAGACATTTAAGTCTTTTTATATATTTTTTTCAAATTGATTAAAAATAAATAATTATTTTCATATATTGAGTGCGTAGCGAAATAACCAAAATACAATTAGAAGCAACAAAATTTAAACATGGCATTGAAGGGTATTTTTATACTTTTCACAATAATTGTTTTGTCATTGTAATTTAAGGTAAGGGACTATTTGATATTTGATCAAATATAAAAAATAATAAATAATTAAAATATACAGTAAAATAACAAAATTACTCTAAAAGTAAAAAAACAAAACCCGAAGGTGCTCATACTCTTCGAATAGTGCTTGTAGCCTCTTCCAACATCCCCAAATGCAATTCTATTATCTCATTGTAAGAGTCATTCTATTCTCCTTTTATTAGTGCAATGCATGTTTTTTATAGTGACTGACTTATTATTGGTGAGCCTTTTTATTTTTTCTATTTATTTTTTTTATCCTCCCTTGTAAATTATAATTTGACTATCTCCTTTATAAATTACAGTTTGGCCATCTTTGATGCTAGTATTTTAACTTTTTTTATTCTTTTGATTTATAATTTTTTATTTTAGTTATTTTGTAAAAAATTTATTTATTTTCAATTTCAACCTTCAATCTCAATATATTAAGTATTATATTCTTCAATTTAATCCTTATTCTTTAAATTTTTATTTTTTTCCTTTGTCCTTTTTGTGAAAGTTTTAATGGTTTTTAATTTAAAGTGATGGTATTTTATTTTCTAATTTGGTTCTTATTTTTTTTATTTATGATTTATTTCTCGATCCATTTGTAAAAGTTATTATTCTTTTCAATTTCACCCTTTAATTACAATCTTGCCTTTCAATTAAATAAAAATTTTATTTTTTTATTTTGATTATTATTGTTTTAATTGTTATTTTTTAAAATTCTTTTTGTATGATTTTTTTTATTTTTTTAATATTTTTGTATGATTTTTAAAATTATTTTTTAATATTTAATTGATTGAGAATTGAACTTCATAAATCCTTTTAAATTAGATGTGATGGGTTTAACGACCCGGGAATTGGACTTTATGATTACGAGTTTAAAAAGTTAACGTAAGTTTGATAAGATATACTGAGTTGTTCAATATTGATTATTAAGATCACAAGTTAGTTATGTTAATTTGGGTTGATCAAGACTAGTTTTTGTCATATTTTTACCTTTTTTTTATTTTTCTATATTTAATGGGCTATAGATTAATCTATTATTGCCTTTTTTTTTCATTGATTAAATTAAACTCATTTTATTCATTCTTAATCAGATTTATAAACTTACAACAATAGAAATTGGTTTTGTTAACAAGATCTTTTTAAAATACATTTAAATAATGTTAGCAGAGCAATTAGTTTTAAGTGTCAAGATCCTGTCCTAATAAAGAACTTATTTTACAAGTTAATTATTTGCCAAAATCAAAGCTATAAAAAAATCAATGTGTTTAAGGTTTTTCAAGACTTCATCACTATTCATAAACAAGATGGCATGCTCTTTTTAAAAGAGATTATCAACAAAATAATGCATGTATAATTGATTGATTTAGAAAATATTTTTCTTAGACATTATTTTATGTAAATTTTGTTTTAAAAAGAGATAATTGGTCGTTGAAAGACACTGCAGCTACAAAGATATCTACATTTTTCTTTGGAACAATGTAATGACTCTTTTTCCCTTCACCTAAAAAACTTAATGCTAATTTTCAAAGACATTTAAGTCTTTTTATATATATATTTTTAAATTAATTAAAGATAAATAATTATTTTCATATATTGAGTGCGTAGCGAAATAACTAAAATACAATTAGAAGAAAAAAAAATTAAACATGGCATGGAAGGGTATTTTTATACTTTTCACAATAATTGTTTTGTCATTATAGTTTAAGTTAAGGGACTATTTGATATTTGATCAAATATAAAAAATAATAAATAATTAAAATATACAGTAAAATAACAAAATTACTCTAAAAGTAAAAAAACAAAACCCGAAGATGCTCATACTCTTTGAATAGTGCTTGTAGCCTTTTCCGACGTCCCCAAATGCAATTCTATTATTTCATTGTAAGAGTCATTCTGCAATGCATGTATTTGATGGTGACCGACTTATTATTAGTGAGCTTTTTTATTTTTTCTATTTATTTTCTCTATCCTCCTTTGTAAATTACAGTTCGACCATCTTTGATGCTAGTATTTTAATTTTAGTTTTTATTCTTTTAATTTATAATTTTTTATTTTGGCTATTTTGTAAAAAAATTATTTATTTTCAATTTCAACCTTCAATCTCAATATATTAAGTATTATATTCTCCAATTTAATCTTTATTCTTTAAATTTCTATTTTTTTCCTTTGTCTTTATTGTGAAAGTTTTAATGGTTTTTAATTTAAAGTGATGGTATTTTATTTTCTAATTTGGTTCTTATTTTTTTTATTTATGATTTATTTCTCGATCCATTTATAAAAGTTATTATTCTTTTCAATTTCACCCTTTAATTACAATCTTGCCTTTCAATTAAATAAAAATTTTATTTTTTTATTTTGATCATTATTCTTTTAATTGTTATTTTTTAAAATTCTTTTTGTATGATTTTTTTTATTTTTTTAATCTTTTTGTATGATTTTTTTTAAAATTATCTTTTAATATTTAATTGATTGAGAATTGAACTTCATGAGTCCTTTTAAATTAGATGTGATGGGTCTAACAACCCGGGAATTGGACTTTATGGTTACGAGTTTAAAAAGTTAACGTAAGTTTGATAAGATATACTGAGTTGTTCAACATTGATTATTAAGATCACAAGTTAGTTATGTTAATTTGGGTTGATCAAGACTAGTTTTTGTCATATTTTTATCTTTTTTTATTTTTCTATATTTAATGGGCTATAGATTAATCTATTATGGCCTTTTTTTTTCATTGATTAAATTAAACTCATTTTATTCATTCTTAATCAGAT
>SRLM01000287.1:333222-348057 GCA_015708895.1 Populus ilicifolia | reverse complement strand
TTTTTTTTTTTTGACTTGGAATAAAAGAAAAATGATTTGAAAAGTTACAGGAAAAGAAAAGGAAGTCTTCCTTCTTCACGTCTTTCTCTGAAATAATAGTTACTACTATATTTTAATTGTTACAAAAGCCTTCAGTACTACTACCAGTTCCGAGGAAAACGTGTTTTTTAACTTGCTCTAGATCTGCTTTGCTTAATCAGGACTTATTTCACTCATCTCATGTTTGCAGGAAGAGCTGAGGCTTTGCTCATTGCTGCATATGGAAATGGCATGAGGTTGAACTCATCTTCTGTCTTAGAGGTGTTGCCTTAAAAGTCAAATAGCTTAAAGAATTTCGCCTGTGAAATGTCCTCTAATCCATGAAGTCAGAAGAAACGTAGAGGGGACAAAATTCTTGAAGACACTCATTGAAGGCATCTGATAAAAACAATTCTTTTAGAGGGTCATACATTCTATGGATTAGCATAATGGAAAATTGTTGAATGGAAATAGAAAATTCACATGAAGGAAGCATTGTTCTTCTCTGCGAGCTATATATCAGAACGGGTATGTATGATATTAATCATATGTGAAATGACACCTGTTACAAGTACAGAACTCTGTGTTTCATTCTCTGGTCTTTGGTGGAGTTGTGTTAATTTTGTAAAAGCGAAGCCTGCTATGGCGAGAGATGGTGAGGCCGTTTGCTTGCCACTGGGAAGTGCTGCCAAGGGTGCAAACCTCATGCGACTTCGCTTATTTAAATCATAATTTACCGTCTCTTGCACATTCTGCAAATGTTTAAACTATTTGAAAACATCTGTCTTGTAAAAGCCCATACATGGTGCTTTTATTTTCTGTTATAACACAGAATCCAAACATGACAGTTGGGGTTTATAATCGGTGTTCTAATCAGATAGAGGACATAAAACAACACACTGGATACGAATGATAGGCAAGATTTTCGGACCGCATGCTTTACGAGTAGCATTTTAGAGCTGGGTAGCAGATGATGATCCATCATGGAAAATTTCCAGCAGATGATCCATCCAGTAAAATTTCCTTCCAGTGTCATCGTTGAATCAAATTTCAAAATATTTAACAGGGATAAGGTACATTGCACCATTAATAGCCTCAAAAAACATTAAGACAAAATTACATTCTCCCCATCCGTGTCGAACATTAGTTTGATTTCATTAAGCTTCCAGAAACAAAGCAAAACATCCAGGATGAATCCTGATTCCGTAGATGTTGCAGTACAGAGGCAAAATACACGGCTTGCTTTTTGCCCGAGAGGTGCCCAGTTCGAGATTCCTGCGTGCTTCGCTATCATAATTTTTGTCATTTGCTACGTGCGTGCAAAATTCTCCGAGTATCCCCAGTCTTGCACTGTCTCTCAGTATTCAAGTTCGAAACTGCACATGGCTTGACTGTAGGACAGCCTCAAATACAACGCCTTCAGGATTTCCAGAACGAGTCCCAGGAACCTCAACCATCCTCATTCCATGCTGGGCATCTTGTTTCATAATCAATGAATCCATGCGGCACGGAAAGGAGTGGCCACATAAAAATGACCCAGCATTCGGCAGCAAGTAAATATAAGAAACTACATGAGCACATGCTTATAAAGTTGGGATAATCTTATATAAAAAAATTAAATAAAATTAGAGAGTTTAACTCTCAAATAAATAGTTGTAAAATTTTAGGAACTTCCACTCTGGAACGAGAACCCTAGCAAAAATAAAATAAAGATATATTGAATTCATTAATATTAACATTAACTTAAAAAAAATTAAAAAAAATGAAAATGAAATTTTACTTAACTTTCTTATAAAATATTATCTACTATAATAGTATTTAGTTTTTCTTTTTTCTTTTCTGTCCAATCTATATATTTTGTTTTTTAATTTTAATTTCATTCTTTGTAATTGAATTTATTGTAATTCAATTTCATAATTTGTTTTTCAATTTATTTTCTTATAAGATTATCTCAATTATACAACCAAGTCTGTGAGTTTAACGAGTTATTTTTATTAACTTGAGTTTTTTTAATTTTATTTTTTAACATTATATTAATTAAAAATTAAACTTTATGCTTTGTTTTGATTTATTTTCTATGAGATTTTTCTTGTCTTATTATTCGAGTCACGAATTTGGTAGGTTAATTTCGGTTGATTGAAATTGTTTTTATACCACTTTTTTTAATTGGATTTTTTTAATTTTATATTTTAATACTGAGTTAATTGAGAATTGAACTTCATAATTTATTTTAATTTTTTTAGTGGGTTATTTAAGTCTCATAATCTAAGTTGTGAGTTTGACAAGTTAACTTGATGGATTTTGATCAAAAAAATTTAATTGATTTTTTTTAATTTTATTATTCAATATTGATCAATATTTTTGAATTTATATGCCCATACCAGCTTTTACTTTTGTAATGTTTTAGGCTTCTTTAATTCTGCCATGAAACTAAAATTGTAATAGGGTATAAGACATAGGGGAATTGTAATTCTCCCCGTGACAATAAAAAATATAGTTATAAGGGTAAATTTGTAATTCTGCTCCATGTTGAGCTTTATGATTTTTCTTGTTTTTTTATTGTATTAATTTATTCTATTTACATGATTCAACTCACAAGATTTGATAAACTCGCTCAGCTTTAAAATTATTAAAAATTATATTTTATAGTTTATTTTTATTTACTTTACATTACATGATGTTATTTTTATATCCCAACTCAAGTTGTGAGTCTCACTCAAGAACTTGCATGTGAATCCATTTTTCCCCTACTATATTTGGAAATATCCAAGTGAAGTAGATAATATCTCATCCTGCCTGCTTAACCTTGATAACATGATAACAACACAGGAATAGAAAATTAGGACCGTAAACATTTCTGTTGACGCTTACAATATTTAGTAACTATTTAAAATTATTATAACAGTTGCAATTCAAAATAATTTTTAATTAAAAATAAATTAAAATAATATATATATAGTTTTCACCGTATTCTCAAACATAATATGCCGTTAGTAGTCGATGCAATAGCAATTACCCATCAGACTAGTGTACTAAGTGGAGTCCTCCTCTTTTTTCCCTTGTGTAAAACGAATGAATGTTGTCTGGCTACCATATGCCCAGTTATCATCTTGAGCTTCTGCTTCCGTGCCAATGATCGCGTTTTCAACACATACACACCATGTTGCTCATCTCTTCTTTTTGTGTGTGATGAAATATCTCTTGGATTCGTTTTCCTTTACTTGTTGAGGGTTGCATGGGCCAAGAAATAAGGCGCATGGGGCTACAAGGTGTGAGAGTTTATGGAAGTAGTTGAGACCCCAATGATGGTAGAGCACCATGACCTTGACCA
The DNA here is from genome assembly GCA_015708895.1 of Populus ilicifolia. Classification (NCBI taxonomy): domain Eukaryota; kingdom Viridiplantae; phylum Streptophyta; class Magnoliopsida; order Malpighiales; family Salicaceae; genus Populus; species Populus ilicifolia. Next base: position 344,708 of record SRLM01000287.1, on the reverse strand, counting down.
GCAAGAAAAGCTAAACAAAAAGCAAATAAATAAAGGGAGCAATCGCTCTAATTGCTTGCCCATTGCCAGCATATAATTCTCTGCCTCAATGATGCCTATTACACTCACAGCCACACTTTCAGATCGTGCCATTCTTTTCTGCTCCTAAGTCAGTCAAAGCCATTCAGCCCACTCAATACACTGTTCACATTGCTCACAGCTTCAACTTTGTAGAGTGGTGGGTGCATGTAATGCAACTGATCATAATAATGTATACGATGCTTCTTTTTATTGTGCGCATACACTGCATGGCTTGCCTAATATTCCCCAATATTTACTGCCGAGCTTATTAATTAGTTTAAGTAAATGCTAGCTTGCAAGAAAGAAAAGATCAGGAGCCGATCGAGTTCAATCATGGATTATGACTGATTGAGGCATTGAAACACGAGGATGGTGTAACTGTGCAAGCACTAATTAAGATTTAGATCTACAGCTGGTCTTGATAAAGATACGCACGGCGGTCTCCTTTTTATTCATTGCAATTCATAACAGAGCAGCATTGGAGGGACATTTCGATGACTTGCTGTTCAAGCAAAAGAGGACGTTCCTTCCCTTTTGCACAGGTGTGTGGCTGTTACAGATCTGCATGGACATTCAAATTACTGCACGGTACTCTAAGGTACCAAGGCAGTAAGGTGATTCTTGGCCAGATAACAATTCGATCTATCCTAGCTTCTTCTTCTTGTTTTTTTTTTTTTGTTTTATATCATGGCTATTTAAACCAGCTGATGCACACAATTGACTAATCTTCTAAAATTCTAAAGTTAATAATTATATAAACATCTAGTAATTTTAAAATTTATAACATTTAAATTGATAATTTTTTAAAAATAAATTTATAATTAAATTAATTAAATTGCACCTTTTAAAATTACAATTCAATAAATCCTTGCCCGGCTTGGCATTGGTATTTTTTCTCATCTTTATATATTCTTTGGACGGAACCTGGTTGTAACAAGGCAACCTGCCTAGTAAATGGGTTTTTACATTTATTAATCAAATTCTCACTGTCGTTAACAAAAAATAAATCCTTTTCTCTTTTTTACTTATCAATAAACTATAAGAATAATTGTTTATGCTATAGCAACAAGGATTTTACATGATTAATTCGTTGTTAGGATAGCAAAATTCTGTCAACCAAACAAAAAAAAGGAAGCCAAATTAATATTAACAGAAACCAAAAAAAAAAAAAAGGCGCATCAGCTGTAGCAAACACTGTGCACATAGACAAGAATTGAAGAAAATTTGGGGTGTCTTGTTTGAGGGTGGTCTGGTCTTTTTAAATAGTCAGTTGGTAATTAAAGGATGGTTAAAGGTTATTTTTGTCTCTCTAACTTTTGTAAAATAAATTAATCACTTATTTATCCCTCAATTATAGTAAAAAAACTTTTCTACCCTTAGAAACGAAAAGAAAATTAAGGCAAGTATTTGAAGGTGGTTTCATCTTTTCGCATGGAATTTTGGTTAATTTCACAATCACGATGGGTGTTTTGAATTTTTTATGCTTAATAATTAATTATTTTAAAAAAAACTATAAATACATGGGTCTCATGCGTTAGTACATGGGATGTGTCTGTATTTTTTAGATAATATATGTGACTTTACTGGTGGCCTTTGGTGTTCCCATGTATCTTTAGTCTCTCTTTTTTAGTGTGATGCGTGATGAATCATGGATGATTAGTTACTGATGATTATTTCTTCCTTTTCCTTTTTTTCTCTTTTCTAGAAAAAGGGAATGTCCATCATCTTCTATTTTTAGTTTTCAGTTTTAGTTCTTATGTTTTTTCTTTTTATGTTTTTGTCCTTCACCTTTTAAGAAAAGTTCGTATGTTTTTTAATTTAGTTTTTAAATTGTAATTTGTTATATATTATTTTTTTTAATTCCCTCGTTATTTTTTTGATTTCTTATTGATTTTTTTGTTAAAGTTTCAATTTCATCATTTAATCAAAGTTTATATTGTTTTATTTATTTTTTTAATTTAGCTCTCATTCTTTTAATTTCTCTTTCTTTTTGTTAAAGTTTTTTTTCTTTTTAATTTAACCCTACAATTTGGATAATTATTTTGTTTTAATTGATATTTTTTTTCAATCTCATTTTTAGCATACAGTGAATTATGAATTAGGCTTCATGATTTACTTTGATTTACTTTCTATAAAATTATTCAAGTTTTATGATTTGAGTCACGTGTTTTGCAGATTAATAGAGATAGAATCAAGTTGTTTTATTGTGTTCTGTTTTTATATTGAGTTTTTTAAAAAATTCAATCTCCAACAATAAATTTATTAAAAATTAGACTTTATAATTTATTTTGATTTGTTTTTTATGAGGTTATCTTAATTTTGTGACCCTGATTATGAATTTGATAGGTTAATTTAGGTTGACTCGTGTTATTTTTATGCTTACTTTTTATGAGGTTATCCTGATTTTATGATTCAGATCGCGAGTTTGACAGATTAATTCAGGTCAAATTGTTTTGTTATTTTTTTAATTATTATTTTTTAACATTGGATTGATTGAGAATTAAACTTCATAATTTATTTTGATTTGTTTTATATAGAGTTATTATGGTCTCATGATCTAAATTAAAAGTTTAACAAGTTAAATCAAGTTGACCAAGATCGATTCAATATGTTGCCATTTTAATATTACTTTTTTAAAAAGATATTATTCTGAATGTTTTTAAATCAAATAATTTTTTTTTCTAGTTGTCCGAGTTATCTTTCAACCCATCAAGTTGATTAAGTTACGCTGGGTTAACTTCTATATAATTTAATTTTTTCTATAAAAATATTATTAGTGTTTAATTTATTTTTTTTTGCATGTTTAATTTAACCCTACAATTTGAATTTTCTATATACCCTCTAATTTATTTATTTTCACTCTTATTTTTTTAATTATAATTTTTTATGTGATTAGTTTTCTTAAAAAAATTTCATCATTCGATGTCTAAATTGTTCAAGAATGGGTTTCATGATCTTTTTATTTATCATGTTTCTAATCTAATAATACAAGTCATGAGTTTTAAGAGTTAATATGATAATTGATCCTTGTTTTCCTCATTCTCTTTTATAATTTTATCCTTCTATGTTATTATTTTATATATAAAAAAATAGTTTTATGGTTATCTTTAACTTCTTTTCTATCAGTTAATTTTAGTCTTATAACTTAAACTATGAGTTTTACATGTATTGTTTCGATAGAGATCATTTTAATATATATAATTTTTAAATATTTTTTTAATTTTATAAAAATAAGCTTTATTTTATTTAAAAAATCATTATTTTGAAATAATATTTATAACATGTTTGGCCTAGAATTATTTTTTTATTTAATTCATTTAGTTTCATCTATGCTTCTTTTTTTTTATTGATTTTAATAAACAAATTTAGTAGATATAAATAAGTAAATATATCATTTTTTGAGATCAAATATCTTGATTTATAACCATCTCTCAATCTTTTTAATTTTTTTTAGTTATTGTTAATGGCTTTGTTTTGTTTATTTACATAAATAATTATTAATTTATTGATTAGATGTCTGGATAGACATTTTGATTTATAGTTTGATTTTTTTTATATAAAGAAACATATCAAAATAGGATGTATATTAGGGATTTCTTTTTTTAAAAAATCTATAACATGTGACGGAGTACAAGCCAAATAGTTAATTATAGTGTAATAAAAGAGGTGGCGCTTTTAATATGCACCACCTCAAAAACACTATTCATTTTAATAGTGTTATTTTTATTTTTATTTTTTTCTAATCTATATATTTTTTTAATTTTGTACTTCAATATTTAGTTTAATGAAGATTGAGTTTCATCATTTATTGTGGTTTACTTTCTATGTGGTTAGCTCAGTTTTATAGCCTATATCATTGGTTTGGCGGCTTAACTCGATTGACTGAAGTTTGTTTTTAGTTTTTTTTAATTGATATTTTTTTTTAATTTTATTCTTCAACATTAGGTTGATTGAGAATTAAATTTTATAATTTATTTTAGTTTTTTTGATGAGATTATTCTAATATCATGACTCGAGTTGCTAGTTTGGTGAGTTAACCCAGTTGACTTAAGTTTTTTTTATTTTATTTTAATTGATATTTTGTTTCAATCTCATTCTTTAGCATAGGGTGAATTATGAATTATGCTTCATGATTTATTTTGATTTACTTTCTATTAGATTATCCAAGTTTTATGATTTGAGTCACGTGTTTTGCAAATTAATAGAGATAGAATCAAGTTGTTTTATTGTATTCTGTTTTTATATTGAGTTTTTTTTTTAAAAAAATAATCTCCAACAATAAGTTTATTAAAAATTAGACTTTATAATTTATTTTGATTTACTTTTTATGAGGTTGTCTCAATTTTGCGACCCTGATTATGGATTTGATAGGTTAATTTAAATTGACTCGTGTCATTTTTTTGCTTACTTTTTATAAAGTTATCCTGATTTTATGATTCAGGTCACGAGTTTGACAGATTAGCTTAGGTCAAATTGTTTTGTTATTTTTTTAATTATTATTTTTTAACAATAGATTGGTTGAGAATTAAACTTCATAATTTATTTTGATTTGCTTTATATAGAGTTATTATGGTTTTATAATCTAAATTAAAAGTTTAACTAGTTAAATCAAGTTGAATCGGATCGATTCAATATGTTACCATTTCAATATTATTTTTTTAAAAAGATATTATTTTAAATGTTTTTAAATCAAATAATTTATTTTTTAGTTGTCTGAGTTATCTTTCAACCCATCAAGTTGATTAAGTCATAATGGGTTAACCTTTATATGGTTTAATTTTTTTATATAAAAATATTATTAGTACTTGAATGTTTTTTTTCTGCATGTTTAAAAATATCCAATCTAACCCATGGTGAAGCACATGCTAAAGATCTAGTTTGTTCTAGAAAAATATGAGCTTGCCTTAAGAATCTAATCAAATTACCGTACATTAATTTAAAGTATGATTCATTCATTTACCGAAACGAAGAAAAATAGTATAATCATTCAACATTAAACACATTATTTATGCGCATACCCATGATTGATATGAATGTCAAAAGCACAAATATGTTTCTACACATATAATTTTAGAAGTCCGTTGATCAATTATATTTTCTTATAAGTAAATATGACTTTTCACCCTTCTAATGGATTTAATATGTACATGAAAAGATATATAATATATAGTATGTTGGAAGAAAATTAGGATGGTAAAAATTGAAAAACAATAAGAATGTTGGAGAGGAAATAGTGTTTCATTGAGTGTTTTCTTTTTAACATATTTTTTTTTCTAATACACTTATGTTTTATACTTTTAATTACAAGTCTATTTATAGACTTAAGATTTAGACAAAAAAAAATAAACTAATTAAAAAATATATTTTGAACAAGAAAAGTAATTCTGACACGCGACTTAAGTTAATTATTTCTGAACTAATTAATTAATTAATTTAATTGGTCAATCAATTCTCAACGGATAAATTAATTTTTTTATTTAAAAAAAAACTAGAAATTGTATTTACTTTCAATATTTCTCTTTAAACTTGATTTCTCATCACTCATAATATATCTCTCATTTGAACAAAAATATTATATTTAAATAGCTTAATAAAAATTAAAACAACATCGCACCCTTTAATTTTCAATAACAGATATGTATTAGACATATAGTAACTTTAGTAAAATTCATGAAATATGTTAAAAGAAAAAAAATATGGTGAAAGAAAGGAGGGTAGTCTTCAGTTTTCATTTTCAGTTATTTAAAAGTTATGTGAGGAGTTGCTAATCCATGATTTTCATGTATTAGCTTTTTTATAATGTGATTATGTTAAAGTGAACGAAGACAACATCATTCTGTAGGAAAAAAGATCACGCCCTGTGTAAACTCTTCCCCTACCTTCGTGGCCCACCGGTCAGCTCCGACGAGTTTGACCATTTTGAATTTTATTAGATTTCCTTCGGAATGATCGATTGACTAGATCTTCATTAAACCCCAGATTTTTATTTTTATTTAAAAACAAAAAAACATTTCAAGGGAATGATCGAAGCCCACATATATTATGATAAAACATTACAACATGCACAATGAATTAATTTTATATATATATATGAGAAAATCAAGAGGAATCTCTCGTGCATCTTCTTTGTTTTGATAATTAGGAAGATCAGATCTTATAGTAAAATAAAATCATTCGAGATGTTAAAGCCACAACCTCTGTCACCCTTTTCATTTTCATTTTTCTTTTTTTTTTGTGTGTTTCGGTATTCTAATGGTAACATGTGCTTCTCCACTGACCAGTAGTCAGTACACCTGAAACCAACTAGAAAAACTTACAAACACTTTCACACGAGCACACAGCATACAAGCTAGCTTCTCGCTAAAGTCACCCCTTGAATATTAGGGAAAGATTAATTTGTATAAAAAATCAGCTGACATGAGAATATTAATTAATATTAGGTCGAGACACCCACTCCTCTCTCTGTCCCTCTCTTAGCCTTTGTTGTAGTTTTATGCAACATATCTAAAATCTGCCAGCATAAACTGCAGCTCTCTCCCTCCTTCCTCTCTCTCTATGGTCCGTGTATGAGAGTTTCTCAAGGAAGACATGGGCTCTGAAAATCAGTATCCAAACACTCTCTGCGCCATATTTGTCGTTTCCTTTGAGGCATCGAGCCCTATGCATTTTGACTCCTACCTCACATTGACTAGCCTCATTTTCACAAGCTCAAACTCCTAAGAAACCCACCAGAAACACGCACCGAGACAAAAGTCTCCCATTACAAACCACTCCCAGCTTTCTTGTACTTTCTTGAGATTCCTGTTAAAGGGCCTTTAAAATCAGATCTAAGAAGGAAATTCCTTTCTCTTTTCCGCTTTGTTATAGGGTTTTGTGCTGTATGGTCTGAAATATATATAGGTATAGAATGAGACAGCTGATGGGTTTGAGAAAAGAGTTGACTTGTCTAGCAGTCATATTTTTTATACTTGTGCTGCTAGAAACTTCATCTCTTCCTGATAGGTCAGCCAGATATAGAAGCTTCAAAAATACTGGGTCTACATCTCAGTTAATGGGTCCTGTTAAATCCCATGGTGGTGGCCTAAGAGGAGATAAAGATGAAGGAGGTGATGCAACTTGGGTTGATGAAAAGAGGAAAATCTTTACAGGTCCCAATCCTTTGCACAATAGGTGAATATCTCGAGAAAGCTTGTTTTATCTTCGTGTATGCATGATTTATGAAGCCATGCCATTTTCTATTTTTTAAAGCTTTTTTCGTTTGTTAATTATCCTATCAAGAAATTGTTCGGTGCAGAAGTTGAATTATTATTTGGTTAGTTTTTTTGTTTTTTTAATAATAATTTTCTTTATAAAACTAAATTAAATATAATTTTAATATATTTTTAAATAAAAAAACACTTCTCTCAGTTAAAATGCATATAGATCGAAGTTTTTTATATATTTGACATATAAATAGAAATAAATTAAATATATCCATGAACAAAGTACCATTATTACTGCTGCCATTAATGGAGTTGTTACAAGGACTACCAGACAAAATTTATTTCGGTCCAGTGTTTCCCTCTCGGTTGTTGTGAATTGATTAGTCGTAGCCACAGCAATGTTGTCGAAGCAGTCGTTCCCAAAAATTGATAATTATAATAGTGAATAAAAATTCTCATGTAAGGCTAATATCTTAAAAATAAATGCTTAAATATATAATCAAAATGCGTATATGCTACATGTGGAAGATGCCAATTATCTTCTTTCATTGATAGCAGTAAACTCTTCTTCTACACAGCGTATAAGAGAGCTAGACTTCTGAATGAATCATGCTGGTTTCCGACTGCGTGTAGCGTGAAACAAGAATAGTTTCTTTTTTCTTTATGAATATGTGTTTAATTATTCATCCATAAGATAGACCAGAGTAAATTAGCAGTTGGTTGTCGATGAAATCAAGAGTATTATTAATTAATTTATTTATATGATCCGTCGCCAAAAAGCATTGTTTTATCCGAAGAGGTGGTTGAGCTCTTCCGTTTTCTTGATCCCATAGTCTGAGGCTTATCCCAGAAAACTTTGTGAAACTCGGTGAAGATAGTGGGGGTGTGTGTTTACGTGCGCGATGAGATGCTGCATTTACAAGACACAAAACAAGCTCATACTTATGGGTTGTCAAACCTCCATTTTGGATCACGTGCTCGTCGAAGTGGACGAGATCATGAGACCAAAGGGGAGACCGGCAAATATCGAGTGCCTAACATCGTATGATTGTGCTTTTTCTCACTTCATCTGCGTTGCGTTGTTGACCATGAAGTTCCGAAGGAGAAGGCACAAATACCTTCACAAATTGATCGTTTCACCTGTAATTCTGTTCTAAGTAGATTTCCTAACCTTTTGATTCCTAACCTTTTAAAACTCACACAATCAATTGCGAAACTAGAGGTTTAGTTCTAATCCAAGTGTCCGCTAAAAACATAACTAAGCCGACTCTGAAGCATGGATGAACCAAGCTGACCATCTCCATGGTTGCTCCAAATCTGAGTTCTTTCCTTGTCTATCTTTTGCAATTTTATGCAAACTTGATCCTTGTCATGCTTGCATCAAAGCGGGATGTTTCTAGCCTGCTAAAATTCTTTGTGAGATGAAATCATATACAGTTTCAAGGTTTTGTCAAGAAAATGTATAGGTATGAGGAAGGCCAGAGTAATATGAAGGAATGAAAAAAAAGGAAATCCATCCATCTCGTTGTTTGGATAACAAATGAGTTGTTAGGCTAACAAACACGGAAAGGATAAAAATCAATCCGCCGATGGGCTAACAATGCGGAAAGATATTCCTTAAATCTCCATCCTTCTCACCAAACAAATGGAATTGAGGAAATACCAATCCTTACTTCTTATTCCTCACCCCTCCTATACCTCTTGAGTCTTGACAAACACACCCTAAATATCCATCGGCAATGACGCAAAGGCGTAATGCACAATGACTTATTGATGATAAATATGAAGATTCCTTAAATGGAGGAGTAACAAAAGCTCGCCCTTTCCATCCTGGGCAGCAAAATAATATCCAACCTGGTTCCCTCAAGGGTACTAAAAAAATTCAAGTTCGATACAAGCTTTAACTAAGCATGATAGGAACCAACGATAACCAAAATCCAAGAAACACAAACAAACAGTAACTGAATTAGTTTCCAACTCTTTAATATGATGGAACATTATGAATTAATCATGAAGAGTTCCCATTATATCTTCATCTCGATACAGAAAATACCTGAAACAGTGCATAAAGCCACATGGAAACATCATTAGGTATTTATTTGTGTCAATGAATCTTCTAATGAAAAGGAAATAAATGCATTTTTTGTCACACACTGAGGTCACTAAATATGCTTTGGCAGCAAGAAAGCAGTTGTCTTTCTGAGTTGCTGTGGAACTTGTTAATTTTGCATGACAAAGAAAAGAAAACATAAAAAAATTGCGCTTATGCCAGCAGCATTTACACCAAAATCCCATTTCTCTAATAAAGATCTTATATCCCCTGGATAAAATGTCTTCTTCCAAGTCAAGATTCATCCAATGATTTTAAATACGCAATAAAATGCAGGCAATCCAAATGAAAACAAATAACTAAGTTCCCTAGAATCGCCACCCTGATCTCATTCACATCACAGTGCCATTTTATGGCATTCAGGTCTAAGAGTTTAGTGCAACAGAAAAAATTTTGCATATCAACCCACCATAGATGAATACACATTTAATTGCAAATGTTGGTGTTTAGCAACAATGGGCGATACATAAAAGCAAGTAGAACTTCACCATCACACTGGTTCATTCTGTATGATTAATTCTAAAAAAATAAAATAAAAGTGTGATAGGGGGGGTTCATTCACACTGAAAATAAGTTGTTTTAAATGAAGTCAACTGTTCATTTCAAATGTGTATCATTATGTTCCATTATAGAATATTCCTTGAAACATATAAACATGCATTTCAAGTCATTAAAAATGCTAAAGTCAGCAAAACAAATTCAAAATCATGTGGGATGAGCTACCATGCATTGGAGAATTCTGAATCCTATTTAACCATGTTAACTACACTTAGTAACTTAATCACTCCAGTGACTTTATAAGACTCTTTACTTGCCACGGCCTACCAAAATCTTAAAGCTATATGGATCTATGAGCCAGACAGTTATAATCTTAAAGCTACATGGTTTGATAGAGCATTTATAAGTCAACTCAAACTGGATATAATGGGATCTGTCCAAATTACAGCATCAAAGTTAAGAGGGCCATGGAATAGCTAAAGACAGATGATCAAGTGTTCTTTATACCATCAAGAAGACAAACTAAAAAAGCTAAAACACAAATGCCACATCTCATATGCATTTTACATGACATCTACCAGAAACTCGAACCTCAAAGAAGAACTAATTTTGAGAAGCAGTAACTCACTCTTTTTCACCAAGTTTCACTTCAGTGCCTCCATATTCAGGCAAAAGGACAGTTTCTCCCTCCTTCAAAGTAACAGGAATAAGCTTGCCATCTTTATCACGAGCACCAGGACCCACGGCAACAACTTTCCCAGAGTTCAGCTGGAATTGTGAAGCATAAAAAAAAATTAATGAGAGGAAAGAACAATCAGTAATCACCCCATGTATCCAACAATAAAACGAATGAATATATGTACATTTACATCACAGCACAACAAAAAAACATTTAATCTTCAATTTATTGGACAGCATAATTATTAAAACTGGCAAAAAATAAATACAAATAAGTTGAGCATGCTAACCTATCAAGGTGAATGAATTACCAGGGAAAAGGAACAAAACTAACACTGGTCGTGAGAACTTGAATGTTAAGCATTTCATTCCAATTTCTCTTTCACGGATATTAAAACTAAGAACTTCCCAACCGCAACAAACCCTTTAAAATTCCAGCTATACCACTTGGCTGTTACTGATAGCAATTAAACTGAAGCTTGAATATCGTATTAATGTATGAAACAATTTCAGATTCGAGCGATAGAAGTGGATTTTGAAATTCAAAATGCAATTGAAACCAACTCTTTTAACCAAGATAAATCTTGGGCTTAATTTCAGTTTGGTTATGATTAACCAAGTAACTAATGAATCTCTAATAAAAGAACACCACACACAAGCCAAAAACCCAGCCCCAATTTACCGAGTAGCATATCAGTCTATTTTTATGCAACAGTTTCAATGACGCAGGAGAAACTCAAAGGAACAACGAAGCGAGAGGAGAAAAAAGAGAGGAGAGGAGTGAAGAGAAAGGGATGACCTTGGAGGTTTTCTCAGGAAGAAGAATACCGGAGTTGGTTTTGGAAGGAGGGATTATTTTCTCCACCAATATGCGATTAAATGTCGGAATCAAGCGCTTTGCCATCTTCACACACTGTAACTGAGGCTAGAGAAAGAGA